>JANSTW010012563.1:0-12094 GCA_027564275.1 Diadocidia ferruginosa | reverse complement strand
TAACTCCTGCTAAATTTTTACGCTTATCTCTTACTGATGTAAGCGAAAGCTTTGAAAGTCGTTTCAAATCACTTTGCTTTTCTCTTTCTAATTTTTGATCGTCAATTTGATCTCCATCAGATAACATTTGCCCACTAAGTTTAATAATTTCTTCAGGCCAACTCATGTCTTCATTCCGAACCTCTAGTAAAATCTAAAAGATCAAATTTTCAAAGCATTAAATTTTTTTATAATAATTAATTAAAACTAATTGACATACAATATTTTTACTACGTAAAAATTTAAACACCTGAGCATTTTTCAAAATTCCAAGATCGTGAAGGGTTATTGAATTATCGGTTAACATCATATGATGGTATTTCCCATTTATTTCCAAACTCCACAATCGCAAATCATCCACTGTAATATTAAGACATTCCGAAATATAAATTCGTAAATTTTCTACTGACATTGATCTTGACAAAGCCATATAGCGCCAGAATGGATAAGACCATCTACCGTCTAAAATTTTTTAACAGATACAGTTTATTTAAGCAATGTATTCAAAAAAACTAATAATAAAAAACCATTCCATTACATTATTTATACTTTTAGCCAAAGCATATACTTACCTAGTTTTTTTAATGGAGTTAAACTAGCTGAATGTTTTAAAAATTGAATTAACAATGGATACAATTCTACAAAGTAATCGCCCGGAAAGTCTTCGATTTTACCCCAAGTTCCATCAGTTGGCCAACCGCTGGTCGGAAGAAAATCTTTGCTTAATGAATAACGCAGAATTCGATCTCTACAACTAGCGTTATTCCATCGAAATAATGCATTAAGTAAAAATGGTGGAATTAAATCGTAATCTTTAGCTAAAGAAAGATTATCGCGTAGCAATTGACAGTTAACAACCTAAATAAAAAATTTTTAAAGTTTTTTTTAATTATATTATTATATATTTGTTTATTATAAACCTTAAGAAATTTATTGGGTTCAGCTAAAAGTGAGTGGTAATCAATTAAAGGTATTTGAATTAAAGAATTGGGGCGAAGTGCAATAATCAAATTGGACCACCACGATAATGGTACTATACACCATTCATTTGTATCACTAATACTAATGCGTCTTCGTACATCACTAAAATTGTAAATAACTTTTAAATAAATAAGTAATTTAAAAAAAATTTCTAGATATAAAAATTCACCATATAACTTCGAGCATTTTGTCGGAAGATTCCGGAACAAAATCAAATCCGAGGTAACCTATCTAAAATTATTTTTATAAATACTCTTAATTAAACAATAAGACATAAAAACAAAATTCAGTTAATAAAATAATTACTTGATCCGCAAGTAATATTAATTCTTTAGCGGTTGTATTATCCCTACGATTTGCAACAGCCCAGCATACAAAATCCAAGAGTAAAACTTCCTGTTTATCTTCTAATCCAATCTTCAGAGTTTTTTTATCAAATGGCTAAATAATTAAGCAAACTTGTTAATAACTAAATAAAAAAAGTAAATATTTCTTTAATTTTCATTACTTAATCTTAACTAGATATGTATTAAGCTCTTTATGTAAAAATTTTCAGTACAATTTTTAAGCAAGAGAATAACGACTTCATATCATCTTCAGAAAGATAACCATCATGATTTGAATCCCATGCTTGAGCCATAACTAAAATATATCTCTTGTAATAACGCAAAAAATAAACTTTCTTTTCAAAAAATAAATTACATGTAATTCGAGCATTTTCAGGCCCACGACATAATGCAGAAAGACCACAAACAAATTCTTTAAAATTTAATTCATTATCCCCATTTTCGTCAAACGCAAAAAAAAGACCATCAATTAGCTTTTCATTAAGAATACCTTTTAAAAGTAATTGAAAAGACTTTTGGCTAATTTTCAACAATTTTTTGTTATAAATACTAACAAATAAATCTTCTAGTTTTGCAATTTCTGCCTCATCGACTAAAATTTAAAAATTTTATTTGCAGTATAAGGAGAAATAAAATATAACCTAAAACTGATGTAATTTTGTTAGATAGTATTAAACTATGTAATTAATAGTTTTAATTTCTTTCTAAAAACCCCAAAAAATTTAATAAATTTTTTAAACTCTTTTCATAAATAAAAATTTTGATAAAAGTAAAAAATTTACAATGAGTTACGCCAGAAAGAATTCGATAAAGTGAGCAATTTCCATCTTTTTTCAATGTTTTCCTTAATTCCAATTGATTTAAATGTGCAATTTGTTGAAAAAAATTTTCGTCACCCACATTTGAATCAGAAAAAAAATCTAAAGAATTGAAAGAGATTACAAATACAATTTTTATTAAACAAAAAATCAAACATAATATAATTAATTCATAAAACTCACCCTCGCAAGCCGACTGAGGTGCTTTCGTCAAAATAGTAATTGCAAAAACAAAATTGTCAAATGTTAACTTTGCAGCCCCGCGACAAAACTTTCGATAAATAAATTCTTGAACATCAACTGGGATTTCGGGATGTTTTAAAACTAATGAAGAAAAATCATTAAAATTCATATATTTTCTAGATCCCCATAGCTCACTTAGTCTTTTTACATCTTCCTCGCATACTAAAAAGTAATAAATAAGTTACTAATTTTAAGAAAACAAACCAAAAAAAAAACCAAAATTTCGCTCTTGTTCATTAAAGCTATCATTTGATACAGATCCTCTATTGCCCATAAGAACATAAAAAAGAAGTTGTAAGTTTGAGCAAACTGTCTAAAAATATTTTAATTATTCAGTTTAACATTTTTCCTCGTTTACAATACAATACAATACAAGTAAATACAAGAGGATTATATTAAACGCAACTCCGGTTATTCTTTAATCTTCAATTAACCTTTTTTCTATAGAAATTATTTCTAAAACCAATTTATTTGCTTTAAAAAATTTTTCTATATAAATATTTATAGAAAATTAAATTTCAATAAAAAACAAAATTTTTTTATAAATAAAAAAAATAAAATTTTAAATCCAACACCTTTAAATTTACATAAAGCGAGAAATGGTACACAGTTAACTTACAAAAAAGATTTCAAAGTTACTTTCAAAAGTTTTCATAAGTTTTTTATAAACTATTAAAAAAAAAATAATTTTCTAATTTTTTTATGGCAAAGTGTTGCTAAAATATTTTTTTTTTTTGTTAATTTAATAAATTAGAAATTTATTAATTGTATTGGTTTTAGAAAATTTTTTTTCGACTTTTTATCTTTTATTTAGAAACATATTATTTAATTTGTTTTTAATTATGACATTTATGTTTTAGATAGACACTTGGATATAATTTTTAATATTTGACATGTTTTTTTATGTACTTAATAATAAGAATTTAAACAAAATTTATTCTTTGAACTCAACTTCTTTTTCCAAACCTTTTGTTATTTTCTTCTCATTATAGCTTTACTATTGTTATATTTTAAGCGTCAATTATTGATAAATTATTTTATTTTTTCTTACTAAATGTATGGCTGGTAAATTTTTTTATAAAACTTTAGGACAAATAATTCGTTTTTTTTTAATTATTTAATTGGTTATAAACATTTTAAGATCTCAAAAAAATTGAAAAAAAAAGTTATTCTTAAATAGAGTATTAACTATATACGGATTAGTAATCTCTTTGTTTACTTCTGCTTTTTATTATGTTTTCTACTAATTTATTACGTAATAAGTACTTTTGCTTTAACTTTTCTAGCTTTTCTTTCTTGACGTTGCCATTTAGGTTTTATATCCTATTCTTGTCTTGGAAATTTTGCTTTTAGTATTTGTTTCATTCCTTCTATTTCTAACTTTTTTTGTCCTCCAGGGTGTTATTGAAGTAAAATGTTATGTCATATAAATGGAAAACAACTAAGAGCTACAAAACTAGAAATAAAAGTAAAAATTGACAAAAGTATTTTCTTTGCTTCAATTTTTTTTTAAATAAAAACTTCTTGTGTCACAATATTTCAAACATATTTGTCTTCGATAAAAACTAAAAAGAAACAATCATATTAAAAAAAAAACAAAAGTTTTATAGTTTTTTACTTTTAGATAATTTTTTTGCATTTTTAAATAATGTGAGGTTTATTGCATTTTAATTGATTTCTTAAAGGTAAAAAAAAATTATTTCATATATTGCCTTGTTTTTGTGTGTAAACTGTTCCATAATATACATATAACTCTTTTTATAATTAACTTAAATTTCTTCTCTTTATATGTTTTTCTTTTCTAAATTTATAACTTTTTTGATTTTAGCTAATGCATCACAAATTTTATTTGGTAAAGTAGTATAATAGTATTCTTTCTAGGTTAACTTACTCCCTCACCTAGATGGTATGTTCTAATATTACCCCATTAAAGAGTTTTATGAAATATTCATTAATTCTTAATGTATTGAGATTTTTTATAACGAGAACCTTGAAAAAAGAGGATCTTAATATAATTACTATTCTATTGTACTTCTGAAGTATAATTGAATAGTAAAATATTTAATTGGTCAAAGTAATTATAGTCTTCATTTTTATATATAACTTTTTTGCACTTTTAAACTAAAATTTTATATACTGAAATTTGAGTAAATTATATGCTTTGGTCTTATCTTATTATTTATTGTCTTTTACGTATTATACTTTCCTTCAATTTTTATGTGTTCGATTTTTTTCAATAGTCTTATTGTTTTGTTCTTTTAAAAGCCAGAAAAGGCTTGCTTCTTCAAATACACAACACTCAAGGTTTTTTAAATACTACACGTCATTTCTCAGAAAATTTGAGTAAGACAAAGCAACTGAAGTATTTATAATTACGCGATAAACATTTAGTTTTTTGATTGAAGTATTGACAATAATAGTATAAATTTTTTTTTAAATGGGAAAGTTTAAAGGTGCTAATTTTACTTAATCTAAATTGATCATCGGAAGCTAAATTTGCACAGCTTTTTAAGTAGCAGTGCGTTATATTTTTTAGCTGTTTTTGCAACTTTTGAAAACATAGTATTATTTTAAGCAAAGTCATACTTCAGCAAAAACTTTAGGGAAAAATGGTTTATGAAATGATAAATGAGTAGACAAAAGTCGCCGTGACATAGCATCATATACTATAATGCTTTTTGAACATGTTTGTCTCTGTTCCTTTTTTTAAATGGGAAAAAAAGATGCAGGGTAAAAATAAAGGTTTTTAATTTTCTTTTATAGAAAAAAAATTAAACGCTTCAGCTAGGTAACTCTGTTGAATCTGTGACACATAAGTCCTTAATTAAACGCACGTCGCCGACCAAAATACAATGCGCTAAGGGAAAATTTAGCCAGCTAGTGTCCTTGAAAAAGAAAGAGGTCACATACTTCTTAAAAACGGGAGAATAGTTTAAAAAATAAGAGCTAAATTTACGCTATTTTTTAATCTTTTGTTCCTTACTCTAGCGTAAAGCGTATTAGCGATTAGGCTTTTTATGCTAGGATTCTTTCTAAGCATTTTATTATTTGTCATTTTGGTCTTTCCGTTTATATTTACTACAGCGGCTATATAAGCAAGCAATGAATAAAAAAAGGTTTCAATGCTTTCTCAGTCTCTACTTAGAACAACTTTTAAGCTTTTTGATATTTAAAATGCCGAAGCGAACGAATTGAAATACGGACTGCGATTCAATGAAAATGTAAAGAAGGAATGTGTCGGAAGTGCCAAAGAGGCGCGATAAAGCAATTGTACAATATGGATAAAGCGAGGAAAGGATAACTAAAAAAACTGCTTTTTCTTTTTTTTGTTTCTTTGGTGACTTTCGCCTTCTACACATGTTTTTTGGCACTAGGTCTTACATGTTCTGAGCGTTTTATTGCCTAATATTGTTTAAGATGAGAGGAACTTTGATTTCTCTAATCCCCTAAGGATAATCCCAAATTTTGTCTCAGATTTTTAGAACAATATTTTTTTTTTCGTAAAAAAACATATCACTTTTTTTATAAATTAGAAAATTTTGCACGAACTGATTTTGTGCAACAAAATTTTTTAGTAATTATTGTAAATGAAAAAGAATATGAAATTGTTTTAACTAAATTTTTAAAAAAGTAGGTGCTTACTAGCCGGATAAAAAAATAGTAGCATAAAATAAAGAATGTTTTACTTAATGGTTTTTTATGCGTAAAATATAATATGTAAAAAGGCTTAAAATATGTGTAAAATACTTCAAAAATATATAACATGTTCACCTAACTTGACATGTCAATTCTCATAATTTTTGACCCTGTAAAACATTACTGATTGATTGCAGATTTAATTTTGAACTATAATTTGTCTAACTATTAACAAAATTATTTTCTTTAAATATTTTTGATTCACCATTATGACACTTTTATTTGATTGTAAATTTTGTTAAAAACGATAACAAATTTAATAAAAGCTTAGGAATTCGACTAAGTCTACGCCAACTGAAATAAAATATTTTATAAATATTCTACTCTAAGGTTATGTAATCTTATTTTCGATTAAATTTTGAACAAAATTTCAGTAGGAAATTTTTTATTTTGCCATTTCACTTATGTAATAGTTAAATTGCATGCATCGTTTTACATAAACCGCATGTACAAAAAATATGCGTATGTAAAATATGCCATTCACACTTTGCTGAATCAACATTTCATCAATTTTTGTCTTTGCTTTCTTTTTGTCTTTTTATTCTCTTGTTCGTAGTTTGTCTTTTTATAACATTGTTACTGCAAATTCCACTGATTGTGTATGTGTACAAAAATAACTGCGCATGGGAATCAACGATGTTCACTTGTTCATATAAAAAATTTGATCATTGAACAAAATTCGAGATTATTGAAAATGATTCCTTTAAAATTCTTACTCCTTATTAACACAAAATAAAGTTGATAATTTTTAATGCATCCTCAAATATTGACATAAAATGTGGTCGATATTTGTCTGGATTGGAAAGACCTTTTACAATTTACTTTCAAATTTTCAAGTGTTCTTTACGTTTTAAATTGTTTTGCAAGACCTTTATAAAAATAAACGTCCCATTTAATTATCATTTCTTTTTTAAATGTCTTATAATTTTGAAAGTTTGGCGATCTGCTTTATTTTTAAATTTTCCAACTCACAGTTTATTAATGTTTTTTAGCTTTTTAATTGTTGCTTTGCAAAACTTACTATGATGTTGTAGTTTTAAAGAAAAATGTTTTTTTTGTATACAAATTAATATTTTTTGCGCACTTTTATGTTTAATATTTTGTATTTTTAAGCTTTTTTTTGTAGAATTTATTAATTGTGCAAATTTGAGCTTGTAATATTTCTTATACATATTTCGAACTGTTGTGAAAAAATTATGTTTTATTTTGAATGACTTTTTACGCGTATGTATAATGCTTTAAAAGGAGGCACATTGTTGTCATTATTTTACGTTTTTTTCTACAACAGGGTGATTTATTCATTGACTTTTTGTCATATGTGATTAGTCAGCTATTCTTAAATTATTTAATATTAAAGGAAATCTTTTTATTCAACTATTTTTTTTAGCCGAGACCAATAGAAATTCATTGAAAATTTTTTAAATTTATAACACTAATCAATAAAACTCGATTGCAAAGTTTAAGTAAAAACTGTTAGCATTTATAGTTGTAAAATTTTTTTATTTATTAAAGTAAGTATATTATTTTATAGAATAGATTTTTTGGTGCTTTTTTTAGTTTTTTTATATGTTCCGAGAAGACTTAGATTTGTTCATTCTGAAATCTAATTTTATTGATTTTTTTGAATTAATATTTTATTATCAAATATTGTTTATTGCTTATATGATATTATTAAAATACTAATTTTATGATGTTCTCTTGATGTTATTAATTTTACGGCAAATTTATTTAATTTTTTTTTAGTTTATCATTTTTAAAGTTTTGTCGCTTTTGTAGAAAACTATGGTATTAAAGCCGTTGGAATTTACAGAATGCTTGGCCGACAGTCCTTGGTTTCGTGAAGTTTGTTTTTATCTTTTTAAGGCTTAACTTAACAATTGTTTTATTTAGAATCTACGTGAACATGAAGAGTCGCTAGAATTTGCTACAAAGAAAATAAGAGGTATTGAACAGCATTGTCGGAAGCTTATTAGCTGTACAATAAGTAAGTTAGGGTGTTTTCGAATCATGTTATAAAGGAATGTCTTTTAGAGACACTTCGAAGACTTTTTATTTGTAATTATTATAAATGCATATTTGTTTTGTACTTTATAAAAATTTAGAGCTATCACAAGCTCAGAAATCTTTTGCTACTGCTCTTAATGAGTTTAAAATTGAGACTGTTGGAACAACACAAACAGATGACGAGCGTATAATTGGTTGGTTTTTAGTGTTTAAAAGTATATTTCTAAAAATTTGTTATTAGTTTTTACTGTGCTATAATCATAATATCTTTAATTTTTAGCAAATAGTCTGAAAGAATTTGGTCAATTGATATTGCAAATTGAAGAAGAACGGTCTAAAATTATAGAAGAAGCTGAACAGCGTTTTTTCGAACCATTGCAAAAATTGGCAGATGGAGTTACCAAAGTAGTTCGAGATGAAAAGCACAAGTACAATAAAGAGTCAAATCGATTTTATTCAGGCCTTGAGAAACACTTACATTTGAGCACAGTAAATTACTATTTAAATATTTTTAATATCTATTTTAAAAAGTACGCATATATCATTTTGAATTAGATTTTTTTTTACGTTAATTTTTCAGTGTTGAGAGAAATTCAAGGGATTTCTATTTTTGATATATTTTGACACTACAACTAAAATATATTTTAAATTTAGGTGCGTAAAAACGACTTTCGTGAGGCCGATGCTCAACTTGGGCAGCAGCAAAAGAATTTTTGCCAATCTTCTTTACAATACGTGGCAGAAATTCAAGCTGTACAGGAACGTATAAAATTTGAATTTGTGGAAACGTTAAGTTCATTTTTGTATGAATGGTTATCTTTTTATCATGTTGGTTATGTGATTCACAAAGATTTTTGTGGTTTTTATGACGGCATCAATACTAAAGTACAAAAAGCTAAAGAAAATTTTGCAACTACGCAAGCCGAAGCTAAAGAACTTAAAGACAAGATGCTAATTTCTCATATGAAAAATGCGGTTTGATTTTTGACTAATATAATTTCTAACATATATATATATGTATTTAATAATTATCTTATTTTTACAGGTATTTTCATCATCGACGGGTCCAAGTTCTTCTGATGTATCTATTCGCCCGACTAATTGTAATATTAAGCAAGGATATATTTATTTACAGGAAAAAAGTATTTTACCAAGTAGGTAAATTATATTTTTTTTTACTAAAAAACAAAGTCATAATAGCTTTTACATAAGTATAAAGGTAACTTGTTTTTCATATATATACTTATTTAATAGTTAAAACGAATTAATTTTTTTACTTTACCTTTTAATTTTTTTAGAAACAATTAGTCGAGATGTATTACCAAGAAATTGGACAAAGTATTATTGTGTTTATTCCAAAGAATCACGTATTTTTACAATGATACCGGCAAGTAATTCAGGCAAAACGGTATTAATTTATTGAAATTTTTTTCTGTAAGTGCAATTATAAAAGCATTTTTTACTTCAAAATTGATATTTGTATTTTTTTACACATGGAATTTTTTATTCAAATTTAAACTTTTAAGCATATTAATTGTAATATTGTAAAAATAAATTTCACTGAGAACTATAAATGAATAAATTAATAATATATTTTTTAGCTACTTTATTACTATCTTTAGTCTTTAAACGTAAATTGTTTTAAATTCTGTACATTTTTATTGTATTGCGAGAAAATATGAATGCATTGAGGAAAAATTGGGTAAAGAAACGAATACTGAGAAATATATGCGCCGAGTTATTGCGTGCTCTTTTTTTCCTCTAAGTCAATTTTTATGTTATAAGCAAGGTCTTTTTTGCCACACAATAACATAATTTAAAATAAATATGAAATTTTTATTGAGTTACGATGCATAATTTATAATTTATACTTTATTTTTTGTATTTACACTGAAGTTTTTTCAAAGGATCAGTTTGCTTTGTTTTGAATTTTGATGAGAGCGAGATAAATTGTGATTTTAAGCAATAGTTGTACACTCTCTTAAATGTTGCATAGCACAATGGCGGAGTTATTGAAAATTTTGGAGTGAGTATAAGAGGAAGGTACATATAAAGCAATTTCAGGTGGACATTGACGTTATAAAAGAAAAGTGCTGCGAATATTGGTTATCAATTGAAAAATATTAATTGCATGGATGTAAGGTAAATTTTATGGGATGAATAAATCTAATCCTTAGCATAAAAACAAATTGTAAACAAAAATGTATCTTAGTAACTAAATGAGCAGAAAAAGAACATGTACTGTTTATAAAGTTAGGCTTATTTCTTTTGCTTATTTATTTTTGCCAAAGTTTTGTTAGCGTGGTTGATATTTACAATGAGGTGAAAGCAGTGTTTCAATAAAAAAAATAAAAAATTCTAACCAAAATAGGGAGAAAGTCATGTGCTCTCTGCGCTTGTGTGCATTAATTACGGGAGTACTAATCTTCCCGTAGGAGAGAAAAACAAGATAGCAAGGGTTTATAATTAGGTAGGACGAGTATTTTCTGCTTTCTTATTATTTTTTAAGACAACAGAGTTTGTAAATGTATAGAAAAATAAGGAAAGCGCAAGAAATATTGTAGCGAGAATTTATTGAAAATAATGTAAAAAAGTTATTATCGAGCCATGCACTTTCTATTTATGTTTTAATTTTTTTCTGCTCCCACTAGCCGATTTTTGCTTGAGTGAGTGTTTAAGAGTGGGAAATAGAAATGTGGATGGATGCAAGGACAAATGAATATATGTACTTTAAAAATTCTGCTCTCTGACCACGTTGTTTTGTTTGTTGTATATTGTCTATTAGCTTAAAATCATTTATTTATTATTACTTTGTTTTTAATTATTACAGTTTTTTACACTGTATTATGCATGCTCTTAGGAAGGTGAGTTTTAAATTGTTAAATCTTTCTGTTTGGAAATCTTAATTTTTCCTTTGAAATTAATGAGTTATTTAATTTGAAAATTATTTATGAAGTGAGTGTGAAACATTCCCTACTAGTCATAATTCTTTAATAATATTATTTTAACAGGGTATATAATATTTACTTTTTAGAATATGAAGGGTACACTTGAGCAGTCTGTGTCTTTTAAGCTTAAATCTTGCGTTCGTCGTGCTTCTGACAGCATTGACAAAAGGTTAATTTTTAAAAATTATTGGTTACTTACCATTAAATATTATTTTTTTAATAATTTATTTGTTAGAGGTCCACAAAAACAATTTGTAATTTTTCCATAAATTAATTTAAACATTGGAAGTGCTTCTAGTTATATTTTAAATTTATTTTTTAATGCTGAAAATTACTTTTATTGTTTAAATTAATATTTTTATTTAATCTTTATTTTACTTTATCTTCCTTAATATTTTATTTTTAAGATTTTGCTTTGATGTAATTTCGGACTCTGAGCGCTCCGAAGTAATGACATTTCAGGCACTTTCCGAAGAAGATCGTCGTCAGTGGCTGGACGCTATGGATGGTAGGGAACCTGTATACTCTCCTGGTGCTGGGCCTCCTTCTGTTGGATCTTTTGACAGTTTGTTTTTATTTTTTTTAAATAATATTTGAGCAGAAATGTTATATTTGCAAATAAATTGTATTTATTAAATTATTGGGTACTCTTGGGAGGTAAAATCTAAAAAACAATTTTTCTGTTTGTTTTTAAATTAGTAAAGTTTGTTTTAATAATATTGTTATGTAAAGTAATTTTTTAAAGCTTTTTACTTTAATGTACTTTTGAAATTCTTACTATTTTAATACAATAAAATATCATAAAAAACCAACAATTATTTTATTTTAAATAACTGTTGAGTTATACTTTATAAAGAATAATTATTCATAGCTGAAAATTTTTTTTAAAATTAAATTTTCAATTTTTTACGAGTTTTATCATTTCTTTTATGTTGCCAAGTTTTTATCCTTTTATTTTTTGTGTTATTTTAATAATGGCATTTTGGTTTAGGTTGTTATCTCTATTTTGTTGCCTTTT
>JANSTW010012452.1:0-15875 GCA_027564275.1 Diadocidia ferruginosa | reverse complement strand
TCAAAATTTTAAATCAACAGATTTTGATGGAAAAAATGAATAAATTAAACTGATTTATATAGCAATCGTAGTCTTTTGACATCCCCTAACGATTCCCTAACCAATTCCTGGGATACTAAAATAGTCAGAAAACAGACCAAAAAAATAGTGGACCATTCATGGGGATTTTTTATCAAAATTTTAAATCAACAGATTTTAATGAAAAAAATATACGAATTAAACTGATTTCTACTAACGCTTCGGCTACCAAAAGTGAGAATGCGAGAAAAACACCCAATATTGAAAACTTCTTAAAATAACGTGTCACGATCACCCGATAATTTCGAAATTATTTTTAGAAGATGCGCAGCTTTTTTCCGCTTAAAATAAGTCTACGCACGAACTGCTACGACAACGGCAATATTTTGTAATTTAAAAAAAATTGTTTCGGTTCTTACTACCAGCTTTAGCTTTTGCTTTAACTTTTAAAAATTGCTATCAAAATATCTAAAAACATGTGTATGGCTTCTCTAAAAATTTGTATAAGTTTCGCCGCATCAAGCTTAAATTAAAGCTAAACAAGCGAGCGTACACAATTCTTAGAAGACGAAGCTCTTCGCAAAATGTTGTTACTTCAAAAACTCGGAAAAACATTTGTATGGCTTACTTGAAAATAATTTGCGAGGAGCTTCGCCGCATCAAGCTCTTAGATTAAAGCTACAAGATGATCCTACATTAAGCTGAGATGGGCAATAAAGCTCCTCGCAAAATTTTTTTTCGGGAAGGCATATGAATGTTTTTCCAATTTTTTCTAGCAATTTTTTTTTACTAAAAGTAACAGGCAAGCAGAAAGTAGCAATAATAACCGAAATCATTTTTTTTTAAATTAAAAAATGTTCCCGTTTTCGTAGCAGCTAGTGTGTAGGCTCATTTTAAGCGTAAAAATGGTGCGCATCTTCTAAAAATACTTTCGAAATTATCGGCTGATCGATATAAAGATATTTTTGAGAAGTTTTCAAAGAAAATGATAGTTGTAGGTAATTTAAAAATGTTAAAATTGTTGTAGAGACTTGCGCATAGCGAAAAAATGGTGCGCATCTTCTAAAGATTCTTATGAAATGATCAAGAGATAGGAAATGATTATTTTGAGATAGAAAACGAGATGTATAGGGCGAATTTAAAAAACTTTCGTTGTCGTAGCAACGTCTTGTGGGTATGCTTATTATTATGGGGCCAACAGGGCGTCTCTTATAAAAACACTTAGGCATTTATCGAGTGATTTCATTTTGAGATGTTTTCAATAAAAGCCTTTTTCATATATATTATGTACTTCAGAGTCCGAATTCTTACGATTTTCTCTTACATGCCCTAGCAAAATTAAATTATAATTAATGAAAACACATTATTGGTTGTTGTAAGGATTATATTAGCTATTTTGTTTTTGTTTAGTTGTGTAATATCGCTCATTAAATGCGCAACAAGGACATTGTCATAAACCATATGAATATTGAGTAATTAATATATGATGTTAGACGAGCGCGCTTTATTATATGTGACGTACTTCCGCGCGCGGTTATGTAACTCAATGCCGTCGTGGCATTTATTGAGCGATGGTTTAAATTTCGGTACATCTTTATATTAATTGTTTCGCTATATATTTTTTTTGCATATGCCATCATAAATATATAATTAATTAAGAAGAGTTTTTGTCGTTCAATTGCAACTATATATTTTTATGTTTTATATGTTAGCTAATGTATCCATGTTATTTAATTTTTTTTTGAATTTTTTTATGTATTTTTTTTTTATTTAATTTATTAATATATTAAAACTGTAATTTAGTGTTTATATATTAAGCAATATTTTTTTTATAATTTTCTGGTGAAATGATTAAAGTTTATATATTATAGTGTAATATAAATATTATAAAATTGAAATGAAATAGAAAAATTGTTTGTCCAATTCGGTATAATCCTAGTTCTAATTAAAATTAGTTCCTTTTTTATTGGAAATTGTGTTTGTTGATGTTGACTTTTTTTTTTAAAAAGAATTAATTCTAAAAAATCGGGATTCTCATCGTTAGATCAACAAAAATTATAGATCATTTCAATTATTAGATGTTTAACTAATTGTGGTTATAAAACGATATTAATATAAATTTAGAGTACAGAACAATATTTGTTTAATTTTATATGTGTGGTTATATATAATTTATATGTATATCACTTAAAGGATTTATAAGTCAACATATCATTTTGTATAATAGAAACATATTGTAACACAAAACAAATGTAGACATATTTTGCACGTTAGAAATTATATTGATAAAAAATGGTTAAACGCTATATATTATATTGATTAGTGTCCATTCCACCCTTTTACAACGGAAAGCATTTTAATTTAATTTAATTGAAGGTCCAATTTAAAGCCAATGATTTAGAAGAGATTTTTTCTTTTAATTCATTGGCTTATAAACTTATTTAATTATTATTAACCGCATCTGCAAATTAACGCAAGGCACCACATTTTTCGTGTATATGGTCGCAGTTAGAAAACAATTTCATGGAGGCTAAGATCTCTGACTAAAACTTAATTTATATAATAAAACAGATCTTCGTGTTACATTTATAATTTTATTGGTTTTAAATCAATTTTTCAAAATAATTTTATACTACAATAAAATTATTTTGAAAAAAATTTTGATTTGATTTGCAAAAAAAAACTATTTCTTACACTATAGTTAACCGTTATTTTCATAAAAATTCTTAAACTCACCCATAAAAGATTTTATATGAAAATAAAGGGGCAAAAGCTATAGTGTTAAACTTTCAGAGTCCCGAAGCTGTGTAATTTGTCCAGATTTTAAATGGAACGCCACATGGAAAAAATAGTGTTTACCGCATACATAACTTTAGACGGTTTGTAGAAAATTATAAACTTTTACATAACGAAGATCTAATTAATTAATTTTATATAAATAACTTATAGCTCCTTATATCCTCATAAAAATCTTAAACTCACACATACAAGATTGTATATGAAAATAAAGGGGCAAAAGTTATACAATAAACTTTAATAGTCACAAAGCTGTGTGATTTCAGTTTTTTAATATTACACCACAAAGCTTTGCTTGTTTGTTTCAACTCGTTGACCATATACATAAATTTAGGCGGTTTTGTGAAAAAAAGCAGTACTGAGTATATGACCATATATTATTATGACCAGTGGCAGCCGGTAACAAAAAATTTCATATGGGCCAAAAAAACTCTAATGCAAGTTTTTTATATAATTAAACCGACCTTTGTTCTTTTCTATTTGCAAATAGATTCTTAATTTTATGGTTTTTAATCAGAATTACTATTATTGTATTATGTATATTTAAAAATAATTTTACACTATAAAATGAATTGCGGACTTTTACAACCCCTATATCCTCAAATAAAAATCTCAAACTCACCCATAAAAGATTATATATACAAATAAAGGGGTAAAAGCTTTATAAAACTTTCGCAGTCCCGAAGCTGTGTGATTTCTTCATTTTTAAAATGGAACGCCACACAGATTTTCATAAAAAGTGTTTTTTTTATCATAAATAAATTCACACGCGTGGTTTGTAAAAAATTATGAACTTTTATACATACTAAATGCAAATGTATAAAATTTATTATTTATTAATGAATAGGATACTTAGTATACAGCCCTTATTTTCATATTAAAATCCTAAACTCACACATAAAAGATTGTATATGAAAATAAAAGGGCAAAAATTACTAGAGTCCAAAAGCTGTGTGTTTTCTCCAAATTTTAAATGGAACGCCACACAACTTTTGCATAAACAGATTTTTTTATCTCGTTTATTATCTCAAAATTTTCCCGCCTAAATATATATAAATTTAGGCGGGAAAATTTTGACCTTGTAGCAAACGCGCAGATCTATTTATGATAATAAATTGGAAATTTAGGAACAGGCTAATCGGTCCAAGAAAAGAAAATACTTTTGTGATATTATTAGCTCTAGCTTTCGCCAGAGCCTTAAGAAAATATAATGTTTTTTTACTCATATACCGACAATAGTAAAAAAAAGCATCATATTTTTTGAAGTCTCTGGCGAAAGCTAGAGCCAATAATATTACAAAAGTATTTACTTTTCGTTGACCGATTAGCCAGTTTCTAAATTTCAAATTTGCTAACATTCACGGTAGTAAAAAAGTAAATATTTTATTATAATTATAAAATAGTTAATTTTAATAAATATTTATTTATAAAAATAATTGCCTTTTGTTTTCTTTGTAAAACTTTAAATCTGCGACTTAATTAGCCGTTCATGTAGTGTCGCCCCAGATTATACTATAATATGTAATAAACCATTACAAGGATTGTTTGAATAAAGTTAAATCGAGTTACAATAAATTGAATATTTGTGTCCTATTTTTAATTAAAATTAATTAAATTTACTTTTTAAATAAATATGTCTATATGTTAAATTAAATTAAATTGTTTTTATTTTTATTTGCATGTATACAATTAATTGTGTGTCACGTTAAGGTGTTTTGTATTTCGGAAAATTCGTTTATCTGTTTATGTATTTATGTGTTTCAACATAAAATTCAATTTTTTTTAAATATTTTATTCCTTTAATAACGTTTGTCTAATCTGCAATATAGAGGCATCGCAAAGCAGTAAATTTTGTTGATGTTTTATGAATTAAATTCGATTTAGAATTCTTATTTTGATTTTAGGGATATTGACAATAAGAAAGAATGGTGCTCTTCTACAAAAAATAATAACATAATAAATCCATAACACAAAAGCATATTTTCCAGACTTTTGTGCAAGTTAGGAAAGAAAATTAAGTTCTCAAAATTTCCAACAAAAAACAATTTCTAAAAAAATCCGTTTTATTTCATTTGTTTGGACATTTATTTTACACGTCCGCATTGACAGTTATATTAAGTTGTACATATAATTATATATATTTTGATGTTATTTACACAGTCTTAAAGGAGTTAACATTAGGACATATATTCACATTAAAATTATATATTGGAATTTTAAATATTTACAAGGGGAGATGGCACTGTTGTAGTGGCTACTATACAGTGATATATACAGAATTAATGAAATACTCTCAGAAATGCAGTTCGTATATCGACGCATTTGCATGTGTTCAAATGCTGATGAGACACGAAACATAAAACATAAATTGTCGACATTTGAGTTCCACATATCTGAGATGGATTTTTTGTTAGTCGAATTTGTGTATTTATTTTGAGAAAAGACGAAATTGAATTTCTTTTCCTTATTTATTACATGTTCTGGATATTTATAGGGATTATATTTTAGATAAGATTAGTGTTGCCTGTTTGATGCTTCTCTCTATATAAGACAGATTTTAATTTATAGCAAACGTTGTAAAATGAAAAAATAAATTGATTTTTTTAGATACCATAAAAACATAATCCAGGTTAAAATCAACCTATTTCAACATGTATTGAATTAAGCACATGTTGTTTGGATTAAAACAAATTTTTGATCTGGAAATAGTTTTACACTATATAATATGCATGGGACCAAGCTCTTATTCTCATATAAAAATCTTAATAAAAGATTTTTATGAAAATAAAAGACAAAGACTGTATTAAACTTATTAGTCCCAAAGCTATGTCATTTCTCCAGATTTTAAATGGAACGCCACATTGCTTTACAAAATAATTGTGTTTAGCTATTATAATGTCTCGAAGCTATGTGAGATTTCTCCAGATTTTAGATGGAACGCCACACAGCTTTTGCATAAAGATTTTTTGTCTTTAGGCATGAAAATTATGACCCTGTACAAAACGCATATCTCATTTATTAATTAAAATAAATTTTAAATTTAAGAACAGGTTAATCGGTCAAAGAAAAGTGAATACTTTTGTAATATTATTGGCTTTAGCTTTCGCCTGAGCCTGTGGCTCTAGCTTTCGCCTAAGCCTTAAAAAAATATGATATTTTTTGCTCATATACCGACAAGAGTAAAAAAAACATCATATATTTTGAAGCCTCTGGTGAAAGCTAGAGCCATAGGCTCAGGCGAAAGCTAGAGCCAATAATTTTGCAAAAGTATTCACTTTTCGTTGATCGATTAGCCTGTTCCTAAATTTCAAATTGGCTAACATTCACGTTCGTAAAAAAGAAATGTTTAATTAATTAATTTTAGGTTTATGTATTTATGTTTTTCAACATAAAAATTAAATGTTTTAAAAATATTTTATTCCGTATTAATAACGTTTGTCTAATCTGCAATATAGAGCATCGCAAAGCAGTGAAATTTCTTGATGTTTTTTGAATTAAATTCGATATAGAATTCTTATTCGGATTTTAAACCCGGTTAATCCTAAATGCTGATATTGACAATAAGAAACAATATGGTGCTCTTCTACAAACAAAAAATAACATAAGACAATAAATCCATAACACAAAAGCATCTTCCAAACTTTTGTGCAAGTTTGTAAAGAAAACTTAATTCTCAAAATTTCAAATTTTTCCAACAAAAAACAATTTCTAAAAAAATCCGTTTATTTCATTTTTTTCGGACATTTTATTTTACTCTTACTCGTCCGCAGTTACAATAATAGTCAGTTGTTGTACATATTATTGTATATTTTTGATGTTATTTAAATAGACTTCAAAGGTAACATTAGCTTTATATTTTCATTAAAATTAGGGGGATTTCAAATATTTACAAGGAGATATATACAATTTTAATGAAATACTCTTAGAAATGCAGTTCGTATATCGACGCATTTGCATATATATGTTCCAATGCTAATGAGGCACGAAACATAATACATACATTGTCGGCATTTAAGTTCCACATATCTGAGATGGATTTTTTGTTGATCGTTTTTTGTTGGTCGAATTTGTGTATTTATTTTGAGAGAAGACGAAATTGTATTTCTTTTCCTTATTTATTGCCTTTATGTTCTGGATATTTATAAGGATTATATTTTAGATAAGTTTAGTGTTGCCTGTTTGATGCTCCTCAGATTTTGATTTCTAGCAAACGTTTTAAAATGAAAAAATAAATTGAATTTTTTAGATATTCTATAAAACCTATAATTCAGGTTAAAATCAAATTTCGATAAATACCTATTGAATTGAGCACAAGTTGTTAGGATTAAAACCAATTTTTGATCTAGATATATAGTTTTACACTATATATGAATGGGACTAAGTCCTTATTCTCATATAAACACACAATAAAATATTTTTATGAAAATAAAAGACAAAGACTGCATTAAACTTAATAGTCCCAAAGCTATGTGAGTTCTACAGATTTTAAATGGAAAGCCACACAGCTTTACAAAATAATTGTGTTTGTTTTTTCCAGTTCATTGTTTATGGAATGTTATGAGCTTTTACATGCAAAACGAAATCTAATTTACATTTTACATAGAAATAAAAGGCAAAAACTAAATTATACATGACAGTCCAATGTGAAAATGTAAATGAACAGGACTAAGTACTACATCTTAAACTCACACAAAAGATTTTACATAAAAATAAAAAGCAAAAGCTTTAATAAACTTAATAGCCCCAAAGCTATGTGATTTCTCCAGATTTAAAATGGAACGCCACACAGCTTTGCAATATAATTCGTTTGTTTTTTCCTTGCTCACTGTTTGTAGAAAATTATGAGCTTTTGCATATAAAACGCTGATATAATGTTTTATTTACCAAAAGCGATATTCATTTCTATAATATAACCAGTAGCGGTCGGTGATAGAAAATTTAATAAGGGCCAAAAACGTTAAAGATAAGTTTATTAATTAAAAAAAAAACACAGATATTCCGTTTCTTTTGAATTGCAAAATTATGAATCTATTTTGTTTTTGAATTCACGATTTTTGCAAAATTTATTTTATTGCAACATAAATTTGCACAATCAATTACCATTATTATATTATGTGTTCGAAATAGTTTTACACTATAATATAAATAGGACTTAGCCCTTATTTTCGTATAAAAATCTTAAGCTGACACATAAAAGATTTTACATGGAAATAAAGGACAAAAGCTTTATTAAACTTGATAGTCCGAAAGCTGTGAAAATGCGAATCAACATTATTATATTATAAATTTTAAATTTGGGAACAGACTAATCGGTCAACGAAAAGTCAATACTTTTGTAATATTTTTGGCTCTAGCTTTCACCTGAGCCTGTAGCTCTAGCTTTCGCCAGAGCGTTAAAAAATATAATGTTTTTTACTCATATATACCGACAAGAATGCAAAACATCATACTTTTTGAAGACCCTGGCAAAAGCTATAGCCAATAATTTTACAAAAGTATTCACTTTTCGTCGATTAGCATTTTTAAAATTTTCAAATTTGTTAACATTCACGGCCGAAAAAAGTAAATTATTATATTATATAGTAGAACTTGTTTTACACTATATAATAATAATATGGAACTAAAAGCCCTAATTCCTGTAAGAAAATCTCAAACTCACAATAAAAGATTTTACATGGAAATAAAGGAGCAAAAGCTGTAATAAACTTGATAGTCCCAAGGCTTTGAAATTTCTCCCGATTTTAAATGGAACGCCACACAGCTTTACAAAATAATTGTGTTTGTTTTTTCCAGTTCATTTTTTATGGAAAATTATGAGCTTTTAAATACAAAACGAAATCTAATTTACGTTTTACATAGAAATAAAAGGCAACAACTATATTATACATGAAAGTCCGAAAGATGTGAAAATGCAAATGAACAGGGCTAAGCACTTGGCCCTTTATTCTCATATAAACATCTTAAACTCACAATAAAAGATTTTATATGGAAATAAAGGAGCAAAAGTTATAATAAACTTGATAGTCCCAAAGCTGTGAAAATGCAAATCAACATTATTATATTACAAATTTTAAAATTGGAAACAGTCTAATCGTTCAACGAAAAGTCAATAATAATAATAATAATTTGCCACTACAACCCATTAGAGTCTTGGGCTAAACCATTATCACTGTTTAATCTGATTACTAGGTTCTTTCAAGACAAGCCGTTTTTTATGTGGAATGTTGTCAGCATGTCGCACCGGTATGGGCGTTATGTTCTTCGGTGTTATGTCAGTCACCAGCTCAACATGCATTTGATCCTTGATAAGAAAGTTTGAACAAAAAGTGTGAACTAATAGATATTTATAAAAAAAAAATAAGTAATAATAAGTAAGTAAAATCTCAGAGTATAGAAG
The DNA here is from genome assembly GCA_027564275.1 of Diadocidia ferruginosa. Taxonomy (NCBI): domain Eukaryota; kingdom Metazoa; phylum Arthropoda; class Insecta; order Diptera; family Diadocidiidae; genus Diadocidia; species Diadocidia ferruginosa. The sequence goes on along the minus strand of JANSTW010012452.1, from coordinate 6,664 downwards.
CGCTAAAAACAAAACCACGGTAAAATTAACCAAAATCCGTAAAACTGTATATGATCATATTTTTCGAAAAAAAATCGAATGGGAACCCCCTTAACCTTTCATTTAGAGACTCCAAATTCAATCCCAGAGTACAGGACCACACAGTATAACTGGGATGCTGATTTAACTATATGTTAACATTTGATTCTCATATTATATTAAAAAAAATCGTATAGGAACCCCCCCCCCCGCCTTAACCTTTGACCTAGAGACTCCAAATTCTATTTCAGGGTGAAAGACCACTAAAAACTCACCTTCAGTAAAATTTAGTCCAATCCGTCTACTGGTAATAAACTTTCTCTATAATATGCTCATATTTTTTGATCATTTATACAAAAAACTAAAAGAACTAAAGACTCCAAATGCAACCCCAGAGTATACAACCACCAAAAACTTATTCCTAACAAAATTGCGCCAAATTCGTTTACCGTGTCTGATATTTTTCGGACAGACAGACAGACAGACAGATCGACACTTTATTTAGTTTTTCTGACTCATGGCATCATAAAAAAATGGATCCCGGCCATTTGACCTAAATTAAGTACTGTTTTCATACTAACTCCATATATGTATATATAAATGGATTTTTTTAATGAATATTAAAACCAATTAGATATTTGTGTATATTTTGTACACTTAAAAATTATTTTGTTTTGGTCTAATATGCTCAAAAGTTGTGTCTTATTTCAATTATATAATTTGTGTGTACCATATGTACTTTATGATACTTTATATACTAGTAAAAACCCCTTCCAAGAAGGGAGTAAATAAATATTTTTTTAGCTGCTCATCAATATTTCAGTGATCTACAGATAGTCGAGAAATGGTCAACTATAAATGAATATTGTAAGCGGAAGGAATATAAGTGTGGTTCAACTCTACCAATCGTCACTATAATTACAATTTGCAGATGGTATTTTTCGGAATCAGGGATATTTTAAAATTACATCGGAAATTGATTTTTGTCATATAATTATTATAGACAACTGGTCGGGTTACGGGTAAATCGGAATCCACTTAAAACTGTAATATTTATTTAACTGTATGTCATTTTTGTTGCAACTCGCACTAGCCATATTTTTTGGCGATCAGTTGGTGTCATACAGGCGGCTTTAAATGACTTCCGAACCACTGCGATCGCTTTTTATTTTTTTAGAAAAACACCTGCGAATGAAAGGGATAGTCCAGTTGTGAAAATGTTTTAACGCTGCCGAGTCTCGAACCCGCTATACCTCTTGGACACAAAGCCGTAACGCTGCTCACTGATCTATGCTGACTTCTGTAGAGGATGTCCCGTATTTATACCATAGAATTAAAACAAAAAAACAATTCTAGGCTTGATCGAAATCTGTCAAAATAATAAAGCGAAAATTGCTAAAATGTGAATAAACAAAAAAGCGCGAAAATATAGCTGATATTCGTCTTGCTGAGGTTGATTTTAGTGTTACTGCGGTCACAATATATAAAATTCTCTAACCCGGTGCGTGTTAGGATTTGTCATTTTATCAATAAAGATAATTTTAACTATATAATAAAGTGTGAATGATTCGGTATAAGTATAATACAATATAAGAATATTTATTAATATTTTGTATAGTCCATACTTCATACCCAGGAAACAATATTCTTTAAATAATTGGCGAATGATTTTTTCTTCAGAAAAAATTATATATTCATATTCCCCTACTACCTAAAATGGGAAGGTACCCTATCTTAGTTCAAAACATCAACAATTTCTGAGAACCTCCATTATATCCTTTCTAAAATAATATCATCAGAATAAGCTATTCTTGTAATTTCCCCGCATACAAACTTTGAACTATCACATTCACTCCCCCCCTTAAATGGATTTTGCCACCCTTAACTCCAGGACCTCCTTAACATTTTTTCCGGAAGGCTGCGCCGATATAGTGAACTTTAGCTAAAAATTCATTATATTATATAGATAAACGATAACTTTTAAGAGGTGGGAGATTGAAAGTCGGTTTTTTTGAGAAAGTATTAAGATTTTTCGGTAATTGGTGAATATAAAAAAAGGTGAAGTTGGATTTTGGAGAATGTGGTGTAACTTAAAAAAAAAGATGTGTATTATGTGGTAGGAAACGAAAATCTTTTTAGTGATGGGTATATTGGTTGGTTTGAAATTTTTATAAGCATACATGACATTTAGTGGTAGAAGATGGATTGGATTTTCAAATTTGGGGAATACTTTTGTTACAGAGTATAGATTTGAAGGGATACGACTTTTGTCTCAATCTTTATATGCAAGTAGGTATGACTTTCAGAGATGAGCTCAATAATCTTTACATTTTATTCCGGTTACGGATGATATTTGTTTAAAAAAAAGTATATTTTAAATAAATATCCGCATATATACATGAACAAAACACCAACTGTTGCTTGGGACAACATATATACTCAACAATTTGTATATTCTAATTAACAAAAATCATTTTATGGATCACAAAATAATATGTATCAGCCACACAGTAAAAAAAGCCAAAATATACGAATAACATTTTAATCTTTTAAAATTTAAATCAATTTTTCTTAAATATTCTGTTCATTTAAATTGAAACTTTTGACGCAATAAGAGTAATTGCTCGCGACGCGTTTTCCTCTTTCGTTTCGTAATTAATAAAAAATTTTCTAGATTTTCTGTGTGTGATATTGAAAATGATATTTTTTGTGAATAATAATTTATTGTGCGCAACAAATCGTTATTAGATAGAGATAAGCTTAAAATAAATATTTTTCATTCTTATATGAGCTGCGAATCTTGATACAAACAAATTTACTTAAAATTCAAGTGCATAAAATATATATAATTCCAGAATAATGAACAGAATCGAATGGTATTTGTAGAAAATTAATTTAAATATTTGATATCATTTAAAAATGAATTAAATTAAAAATATAGTTTAGTGATAAAAACGTATTTTTTATTTAATTCAGAATTAAAACAAAAAATAAATTATAAGAACTTAAAGCTCAATTTACACTACACCTTTGTAACATAAATGTCTCCTTATTATGTGTCTAAAAACCAGACTTGCCACAACAAATTTACCAAAAATCCATTTTCACTTGATAAAATGAAAGCTATAAATATTCAAAAATATTTTAAAATGTGTTGGGTGCAGACTGTTTTTTAGACACAAACCTAAGGAGACATATGTTAAAAAATGTGTAGTGTAAATTGAGTTTAAAGGGGCTTTTTTTGTAAAAAAATAGAACACAATTTTTTTTGGATATTCGTTCGTCGTTTCAGATATCATTTTATATAAAATGTGACACTGGCAATTTGTTGCTAGTAAAAATGTTGGCTAGACATAGTGTATTACACATTATAATTTTTATCAATTACTTTTTAAAATTAATAATAGTCCAACTTTAAATATTTGTTGTTGCATTAACCACATGAAAATGATTAAAAAAACAGACGCCCAATTTTTATTAAAACACGAAAAATATTATCTCTATATTATGTGATTGAAATCAGGGACGGAAACTGGTTTAACAAAACTAAAACAAAATAAAATTTCCCTAATTCCTTCAAATTCCGTGGATCAGAGTTCCTTAAAATGCCGTTAAATTCCCTAAAATAAGCAAAAATGTCTTAAAATGTCTTAAAAACCTAAAAATACTTAAAACTTTTTAAAATTCCTAAAAAATCCTTAAACCGATATTCTTGCATAAAAATATCTTAAGCTACGCCTTGCATGCAAACGTATACGTTGGACCATTGATATTTATATTATATAGTAATATCAGTTTGAAAAGCCATCTATTGAGTTGATACATCAACAGACGTATTCTAGTGTGTTTGTTGTTGTTTTTAAGGTCAAAGCCATCTATTATACGAAGACAACAACGGCAACTGATAGTACTACTTATAACTTCTATATACCAAGGTCTTACGTAGAACAAAACGTATCTGCCAGGAAGCGATACATATATTTAACAAACAATTCGTTGACATATTTTGTATTCATAGTCAAGAACAGAACCAAAAATTAATAATAAGGTGAATATGATTTTTGTTTTATATTTTTAGTATATAAAAAAGTTGATAAATACCGTATTTACCTATATTGTTGTGAAATATTATCGAGCTAAATAATATTTATATCAGCGCTTGCTTTCGATACATTTTGAACAATTTTTTTTTCTTTGAAATAACTATATAAATAAACAAAGATAATATACATGTGTGTATTTCGTGTGTATCATACATGTCTAGATATATAAATACCCATAATAGTACTATAATATATGTATACAATTAAATAAATATACCTTATCATTATCACCCTGTCACGAGTAAAAATATAAATTTTTCTTAACTTAGTTAAATATTATGATATCATACTCGCATTCATATAATAACCTTTGGGTTGGTTGATACATTATTTTATTCACGAAACACGACCTACGCATTTTATAAATATATAATATTTTAATATAAATTATAAAACATAACATTTATTATATTATTTAAATTCACTACAAACCAATAATAATATATATAAGAATTATCTAGGTAAAATCAAAAATCTATGTAACTTAAAACATATGTATTTATAACTTGTATAGTATTCTCAATTTGATGATTTCCACGTGGCGCCATCTATTACATCGAATCATCAACAGACGTATTTTAGTGTGTTTGTTGTTGCTTTTAAGGTCGAAACCATCTATTATACGATGACAACAACAACCACTGATAATACTATACAAGTTGTAAATATCTAAGCTTAAACGTAGTATGAAAATGAATGATAAGCTGGTTCCTGACCAGATGCTCTCATTAGATTATTTACAGAAACAAATTAGTTAGAAAGTTCTTTTTTGGTATCTATGATCGGAAATAAGTTATTTTACCAAGGAAAGAAGACAAATTATTTAGTAAAAATATGAGCATTATATAGAGAAAGTTTAAAACCTTTAAACGAATTTTGAAAAATTTAAGTATTAAGGGTAATTTGCTAGTAGTTCTAGACTCTCGTATTAAATTCTTATTTAAGATCAAACGTAAAGTAAAGTAAAAACAGTATCCCAGTTTTAATGGGGGCTCTTGACTCGATTTTTATAATTTTTTTTATCTTTATATATTATAAATAACCTATATCGTCATATTTACAAAACTAAATGAATCATCCTGTTTCTGAAAAAAACAAAGAGTATCCGTCTCTTCTATTCAACAATCGTCAGAAATTACGACAAGTAGGTGGAGGTATTCACTATATTTATATTTATATACAGTGGCGAGCAAAAGTCATGCAAATCTTAAAAACTGTGAAAAATGTTTAATTCTTTTAGTCATAAAATAGTTTGTGGTGAATACAAATAATACGTCTTATTTTAATCATGCTTATTATTTTGTTAACAACAAATATACATTTCAATATTTTCCAGAAACAACCATTATTTTTAAATAAAGGAAATAAGCCACTACTACATAATTTTTAGTCAAGCATAAGTGATGCAAATTTCTAAAAATGAAATGTTTATGTTCCAAAATTAAATTTAAAACATATTTGAACAACCGTTATTATTTTTAAATTAAAGAAATAAGCACTACTACATAATTTTTAGTCAAGCATATATAGTGATGCAAATTTCTAAAAATGAAATGTTTATGTTCCAAAATTAAATTAAAAACATATTTAAAATTAATTCAAAAGTATTTTGTCGGACTTCCCCATACACTGATCACATCCTGGAGCCTTCGTGGCATAAAAAAACAATGTTGAGCAAGTCTGCATCGTATATTAAATCCAATTCATCTTAAATATTATCTATTCATGTTTTGCAATACGGTATCGAATATTTTGTTATTCTTCTGCCCAGTTTAGTCCATAAATTTTATATAGGATATAGAGCGAGTTATTGAGGTGTCATAAATATTTGTTTTTAGACATCATACAGCGAACAAAACTTGGTATGATTGGGATTGCAGACTTTTTGCAATAGAAAATTTGATCCTAATCCCGTTTGATTAGCTCTTGTATGCAAATTTATTTTTAATATGTTAATACATACAATCTGGGTAATGATTCCATTAATGTTAATGAATATATATAGCGGGTTTTTTTTTAATAATAACGGTTATTTCTGGAGTATATTGAAATTTACATTTTTTGCTAACTAAATAGTAAAAATAAAAATAACACGATTTATTTTTATTCACCACAAACCACTTTATGACTAAAAGAATTGAACACTTTTCACAGTTTTTAAGATTTGCATGACTTTTGCTCGCCACTGTATTAAGATGGTACATTTTTTAATATTTATAGAATAAAGAAATACACAATCGTTCAACCTATACATACATTTGTGTATATTATATAAAATAGTAGAGAAGGCATAAAACTATAAAATGTAAAAAAAACATTATTCAATTTCACAATTACATACATATAAATACACAATTAACAATCCGCATCGTGATGTTGGCAATCGGTTTAATTCAAGATATAAATAAATAATAAAAAGTAAAGAATAACAAAGTTGGCTTATCTATAGCCTAATCTCAGTTGTTACCACCACCATCATCATGATCATCATCATCATCATCATCATCATCATCATCATCATCATCATCATCATCATCATCATC
>JANSTW010012341.1:0-15879 GCA_027564275.1 Diadocidia ferruginosa | reverse complement strand
AGCTACATTCGAGCGTATCGGAATTTTAATCTCGACTCGATACCGATAATATCGAGTTTCATAATCGGGCCTCTGTTCTTTTGTAATTTGGTATGTTGGACAGTAAATTGCTGATAAAGCTAACTTATTCGTCCATTTATCAATAGAAATATGAATAGTGTCAATATAATTATGAGTTGTTTTTCTAACTCGTCTTAATATTATGTTTGATGATAATCGATGAGCCTCCATGAGTCTTGTTGTTGTCTGTTGACTAAGAAAAATGCTGAAAATTTCATAAAAATCGAAGATCTGGCTGGACCTAGGTTAATTTGGCGTGAAAAGACTCATATTTCTATATTTTTAACCATTTAAAACAAAAATGAATAGAAGCACCAACTTTCCTTCGACCTAGGGATTCGCCAAATCCAATCTCAAGAGTATATGGATCACTAACTAACCTTCACCAAAATTAGGCCGATTTTATAAGACAAGATGTGACAATAACTTATTTTGGTGAATAATATTTTAGTTTATTAAATTTTAAAAATTTGCCTCAAATTGTTGTCGTTTTCCTAACAATCTGCATTTTCAGTTTTGCATTAAATCTCTTTCTATAAAGTGTCGCTAATCTACTCTATAGTCAGATTAGTCTACCCTCTATATGAACTAGGTTTTTATTTTTCTTATGAAAAAAGAGACAACAAATTTTGTTTTAATTTGTATTTTTTAAAAATAAAGAATTATAATTTTTTAAATTTAAATCAAAATAATAACAACTTCTTTAACAATTATAATAAAAAATCCGTTCTTCTATTTCTTCGGTTTTCTGTAAGTTTTTGTTACTCTATTTTGCTTTGAACCGGCCGCTGCGCCTTTTCGAGCACCAGCCACAAGTCCCTTAAACTGTCCTGTGTTTTTGGAACGTTTTCTGAAAACAAAAAACATTTGTTAAAAATGGAATGAAAATTATTGTAGTTGTTAAGTTGAGCTCACCGTTTATTCAACACATTTCTACTAAGTGGTATGTACGCATAAGGATCCATTTTGCCCTTCTTTTTCATATCACCCTTGGCCTTTTTAGCCTTAAAACTAGATCCATACGCAGTTGATGCAGATTTTGTTGTAGCCATCGAAACTCCCGATCGAACCGATGCTGCTGCATTAGGTCGATGAATACCCTTACCCCCAGTCACATATTTACTATGTGATGATGTTCCTGTCTTACCAGATGCCATACTTCTGGCACCAAGCGCTTGTCGTTTTCGTGATGCGTCGCCCATATCCACATCACTTTCGTCTGAATCATCGTCCAATGAACGTTTCATTGAGGGTTTCTTTTCAACTCCATTATCGATGATATCATCGTCTGAATCTGATACATTTTCACCACGTTTCGGTTCCGAAATAATAAGTCGACCATCTTGGGCCATTTTAAATCCACGATTTGAATCTTTGGATTTTTTCTTTGATGAACTGTCGCTATTTGTTGTGGACGAGGTTGGTTTTGTAGCTGAACAGAAAATAATTATAAAAAAATCTAATTTTTAATTCAAATCAATTCACTTACATGTAATTTTTCCAATTGAACTAATATCAGCTAAATCTAAAATTGTGTCCGCATCTTCTTGAATGTAGGATTCACGTTTTTTATTCTTTTGTTTGGACTTGGGCTCATTGTCATTCATGTCATCGTCGAAATCAGAATCTGAATCACCCAAAATATCATCGATTCTGTAAAAAGAAAAAAATTAATTTAAATTGTAAATTATGAAAAGAAAAACGCTTACGTATGACTCTTTGCCTCCAAGCCACTCGCCAAATCATCGTCTGACTCAGCATCATCATTTGACTCTTTCGACAATTTTTGCCGCTTCTCTCGATTTTGTTCTTTACGAATATTCTTCAATTTTTTATGCGTCACCTCATCGTTACCCGGCACCAATTTTATGATTTCTTCAGCCGTAAATTTCTTACACAATTTCTTTAAAATATAACCGATGTGAATGCGACAATAACGTTTGGTGTCGGGCACCATGGACGATAGTGATCTGACGATTGTCGTCAAATGATTGGCTACCAAAGGCGATGGTAAAACTTTGATAAAAATAATTAAAAATGCTACGGCCGCCTCGACTTCGTTACGACTTTTACCAACCAAAAATGACAATATTTGTTCCAAAATAAATTGCAGCGTATTTACAGTTAGGCTGCCGGTAAAATGTGTAACGACCGCTTTTAGGGCCAAAATTGTGTTACTAATCAAAACGGTGTCACCGCCAAAGCCCGCCATCATGATGTCAATAAAACTGTTCAGTTTATTCTCTTTCTGGAAGGACATAACATTAAAATTAAAATTTTAAATTTAAGAGCAATTTATTTAGAATATTCAGGCTGACCACTCATATTTTAAGAAAAAAATATGGAAGAGATAAAATAATTAACCAATTTTGAAAATGTCATCAACATTGAAAGGAGTTGAGACAAATCAGTCCAATGATGATCAATAGTATATTATGCAAAATTTTAGGGTCACTCTATTTCTGAAGTGGACCATCCTAATAGCATGAAAATACACGAGGGGGTAATCACTTGAAAAATATTTGTCCCACTAACTTCCATATTTAAATGACTGCCATGGCTTCCATAACTTCCATACGACTTCCATGACTTCCATCTGACTTTCATGACATCCATCTGACTTTCATGACTTTTATATGACTTCCATAACTTCCATGACTTCCATATGACTTCCACATCACTTCCATCGAGGTTGTCTCAGGACATCTAATGCGACTTCCATGACTTCCATATGACTTCCACTTGACTTTTATGATTTCCATGACTTTCATGACTTCCATCTCACTTCCATGATTTCCATATGACTTCCACATGACTCTCATGACTTCCATCTCACTTCCATGACTTCTATATGACTTCCATCGAGGTTTTCCCAGGACTTCCACATGTGAGTACCACCTAATGAATTTTAATAACTAACAAATTCGGAAAATTGCATCAAAATCAGAAAGTGACAAAACAGATCCTGGTCTATTTTTAATTTTTCACCTATTTTTATGAATGGCAGCTCCACCACTTCTCTCAACTAAATATTTCAAATGTAATTGTAGAGTATTGGTCCACAAAAAATTTTGCCAAATCCGTAAAAAAATTTTTCCGCCATTTTTACCAAAATAATCGTATGTTTTTTTGTGTTTGTAAAACCAAAACATCAAAAAACAACAAAGGCAACAATGAAAAAAAAAACAAATGAGCGGTCAGCCTGAATATTAGAATATTTTGATACAATAATGAAGATTCATTTAAATTTAGCGAGATTCTTGTGAGAATTGAAATTCTTAAGTACCTGATAAATTTCGCCAATTTGTATAATTAAGTTTAGTGCAATGTTGTCTTTTTTATTGGATCCATGATTAAAGGCGACCAAAACTTCGGGAATTGTTTTCGATATTAGGCCACTGTCCAAAGAAATGTCGTCTTGTCGTTTTTCAATCAAAACATTTAAACATCTGAAACGATTAAAACAGAATTATTAATGACGAAACTATTTATTTTACCAATTTAACTTACTTTAATCGTGCCGCCTGCGTTGTATTGCACGTCGTTCGCAACGATGTTAAAACTAAAGTTTCGATTTTTTCCAAATTGTTAGCCACAAATGTCTGGCATCCTTCATTTTCACTAATCAGCACATTGTACAATAATTGGTACGCCTTGCGTTGTTGTTTCTTTAGTTTTTCAACGGTTTTGGCAATGCCTGGCTTACCGGATTTTCGTTGTTTTTGCAACACTGGTGATATAAAATCATCATAGAGAACGGTGAGCTGTTCGGTTGACTGATACAGGGCCAAATTTTCGATAATATCAACTATCGATTCGGCTATAAATGAACCAGCATCTAGGGATTTGTGTTGTTCCTTGGCCGAATCAAACATTTGATTTAGAACTTCTTTTGGGGTAATTTTTAGGTATGCCTGGATTAAGAAGATTTATTATATTAAAAAATGTCCCGAGTTAATCATGATGTACGGAAATCCTAAGTCTCGAGTTTTTATTTTCAGGAATCAATTAATCATGGAAATCATTTTCATTCTCAGAAAACCATTTTGGAAATCACAGAATAATTTAGCAAATTATTACGGAAATCCGAAAATTTCTAAATCAGAAATTATCAGAAATTCATTTCGGAAATCACAGAAATCATTTCAGAAATCACGGAAATCATTTTCAGAAATCTTGGAAATCATCTGATTTTCGGAAATAAGAGAAATCAGAAGTCACGGATAAATCATTTTGATTTCGGAAATTATAAATGATGTCGGAAATCATAAATTATTTCTGAAATCATTTAATCACAAAATAATTTTCAGAAATTCATTTCGGAAATCACAGAAATCATTTTCAGAAATTACGGAAATTATTTCGGAAATCACAGAATAATTTAACAAATTATGACGGAAATGAGAAATCAATTCGGAAATCATTTTCAGAAATCACGGAAATCATAAATCATTTTCGGAAATAAGAGAAATCAGAAGTCACGGATAAATCATTTTAGAAATCATAAATCATTTCGGAAATAATAAATGATTTCGGAAATTATAAATGATGTCGGAAATAATAAATTATTTCGGAAATCAAAAATCATTTTCAGAAATCAGAAAATCCTTTTCGGAAATCACCGAAAACATTTGCAGAAATTACAGAAATTGTTTTGGAAATCACAGAATAATTTAGCAAATTAGAAATCAATTCGGATATAACGGAAATCATTTTCGGAAATAAGAGAAATCACGGAAATCAGAAATTATTTTCAGAAATCACGCTAATTATTTCGGAAATCGGAAAATCATTCTGGAAATTATAAATCATTTCGGAAATCATAAATAATTTCTGAAATCAAAAATCATTTTCAGAAATCACGAAATTATTTCAGAAATCACGGAAATTATTTCGGAAAACAGATTTTTTTTTCATAAATCACAAAAATCATTTTCGGAAATCATGGAAATCAGAAAGCATTTCGAAAATGGGACAAAATTTTTGCTAGTGGTTTTTCGCTTCGATCTACCCTAATTCACAAAAACAACTTGCACTTACCCTTATGACTTCCATTGCCGAAGTTCGCAATTCATTTTCATATGTCCCGGTTGGTTTTGTCGAATAAATATTAAACAAACGTGGCAAGAAATTTTTCGCATATTTCGACAATTCATTCTTGCCGTCATCATCGACATTTGTCAGCAGTTCTTTTAAGCCATCCAAAACCGGAGCTCTCAATTCTGGATTTTCATTTAATACAGCGCCCAATGTCTTGGCCACATAGCGAAAATTTTGAATATCGCTTGGTTTCCGACAAAATCCTGGAAACAAACCCCATAATTGGCAGCACAACAGTTCGTAGGTGTGAGCCAAGGGCATATTATTTTCGGCTTTATATTTTTTCCAATTTCCATTGCATTGTGATGCCAATTTCAAAATATAATTCACGAAAAATTCTATCGTTGATTCGGTTATGGCCTCGCGAAGCAATGGCAAAATCCATGACCGCTCGACAGATATGCGCCAAGTTGTAATGTCGGCCAATGGTATTGCTTTAAGAACGTTATTGGGGCCCATTGTTGGGATGGCAGCCAACACAGCATGTTCAATTTGTAAACGAAATGAACTTTCGGCATCGTACCGTCCACCAATAATTCCAAGTGGTTCGATGAGAACGTCAGCAAAATATCGACCAGTTATTTGGAAGACTGTTGAGAATATGAGCACAACTTGATTAACAACCAATCCGAATGGCGCGTCCAGTGCCTTTGTTATCGATTGAATCGTGTTTGTGACGGCCGACCGATGAACGTCTGCCAAACGTTCATTTTCACAAACCAAGGAAATGCAGTCGGTAAAAATTTCCTTAATTGTATTCGAAGTTCCATTTACGATTTCACTTCTCTCGCTCATCCACAAATCACTGGCGCAACATTCAATGAGTCGAGGTACCGAATTTATGGCCATTTTCAAGTCTTTGGTGGCCAAACAAATGTGCGCTTGCTTCAAAACCGTTAACCATGCCAACAATTGTCTAGCGTCTGATTTATCCGGACGATAATCATAAATCGCTGATATTAATTTTCCAATTAAATTGGCCGAAAGATTTTGGCTTTTCGACAAGAACAGCGTATGCAGAACTTGAAAGCAATTTGTTCGTATCAGAACGTTGGCCGCCGTCATTATGGACAACAGATGTTCACAAATAAATTTAATGTCATCCGTTTTAAAGCCATTTAGCGTGTCTCGAAGTAGTCCCAATGTGTGCAAGATTATTGTATGTGCGTTCGCAATATTTTCCGGCTTAAATTGTTGTACACAAAATTTGGCAACACGATAGGCGGCCGGATGAGACGGCACTTGTTTTTTGGCAACGACGACATTTTCTGCATTTTCAGAAGGCGTAGCCGGTGACATAAAACAAGAACCATGAATTATTGATGAGATTGCATGTTGTGCCGATTTACGAACTTTGGGCTTTGAATGAATTGTGAAAGAGAGAACTGTATCGAAATATTCAAGTGTCGATGAGGACGACCAAACCGAATATTCTTGAGCTCGCAGCAGCACTGACATACACCCGATTATCTGTGGGGGAAAATTTTGTAATTCCGTTTTTTTTGTTTTAGAACTTTAGCAACTTACACTTCTCAACACATTCTGATTGTCGGTATCGACAAATCGTTTCATTAGCTCCACCAATAAGTTTGCTGAATCGGAAAACTTTTTACGTAAAATTGATTCGGGTACCGTTTTAATGCCCATACTTAGTAGCGTAACCGATGCAATTGTTTCACTATCTTCATTGGCCGCATCTATTGTTTCCATCTAAAATTAAAAAAAAAATAATTACAAGGAATTTTTACCGCTAAATATCAAATCTCTGCCCCAACGGTTACATGCGACATAACACCCAAAGCTTTTTCTTAATTCTAAAACCGATATACCGGCAAAACAACCCAAATACATAAGACCAAAATTATATTTTATTTTTGATTTAGAAGGAAAAATGGCGAGAAAAATGGGCTAAACTACATTTAGCGCTTATGGCCCCAGACCCTAACAGACCCTCTCCCTCGAAAGGGGGCCCTCACAGACTTAAAAATTGGTAAAAATTTCAGAAAAATTGATATAGGGGGGGGGGATGTTTGAGAGGAAGGGAACGGTGTATGGTATTAAATGAAAGGTATTACAAATACCTATCATTTACAAAAAAGTTGAAACAAATCCAACATTCCATGTAGGTGGAAGGCGCAAAAACTGTTTAAAACTGGCATTAAAAATTGTATGCCCCCTACGAACAAATATATGGAAAAAAACAGTTTTCTGCCCCGTTCACCTGCATTTGTAATACCTTTTATTTGATACTATACAGCCCTCACCTCCCCTCTAACTCTACCCAAAATATAAATTTTTCTGAAATTTTGACCCCCTCTCCCGTTCTTCGGATGGGGCCTGGGGTCATAAGCGCTAAAGTGTAGATTCTCCGGAAAAATGTTATTAAATAGGTTGAAATGCACTTTGCCCATAAATGTTCTGAGTGTTATAGTCTTTGGGCACTATGTCGGTTTTAGAATTAAGAAAAAAGCTTTGGGTGATATCGTCCATGTCACCGCCTCAACGACCGCAATTTTTCAGGTTTTCAAATTGATTTAGAAAAACAACGGATAATATTTCGTTCTGGCCAATCCACTCACCAAAGCCAAGAAGTATTCGGTTGATGTTTGTGTACCACCACGTTCCTTAATAACGTCAGTTAATGCGGCCAATATGGCTAACATTTCTTTGTGTAGTGGTGAATCTTGACGAAAACCATTTAGAAGTCTAAATAAAAAGTAATTAAATAAAAATGCTTAAATGAACTCGTATAATCAAGAAATTACTTGCTAAAACTCATATTTGTACAGGCGCTGTAGTTTGATGCAAACGTATTAAATGTTTTAAATGTTCCCGCTTGTGATTCGGACATATTTTCATCTTCACCACCCACATCCATAATATTAAATGATTTCAAACTTGTGGCAATGTCGTTTACAGTTGGCTCAGTAGTTGGTTTCTTTCCGGCCGCATACGATTGACGGGCATCATGCTTTAGAATAGCCTCCAATGTTAAAGCATTTGATTTTTTATCTGTCTTCAGGGCCTCAGCTGCAGCATCTGAGTTGTGAAATTAAATTATAAATAAAATATTGAGGACTATATATAAACCAAAACGCGCATTACTTGTATTTAAATTTGGTTGAAAAAATCGAGACCGAGCCTTCATCCGATGCTTTTTATTTTCGGGATTGGATGTGGCCGATTGTCCATGGGCCCAACTTTTCCCCTTTGTATGACGCTTCAGCTTTGACCGGAATTTACCCATTTCAATGGAATTTAATTAATTTAAAGATTTATTTTTAAAAGAAATGAAATCTTCGCACACAAAATCGTGTGCTCAACACAATAAATATAAATAATTTTAAGGTTATGTTTTGCGGCCATATGCATTTTAAAAATATGTACATAAATATGGAAACACACTAACATCAGCGACAACTATCGGAACAAAATGAAACCATTTTGACATATTCGTCCATCGCACGTGTTTTGCTGCCGCGCGCCTGCAGTGTTTTGGATTTCGCGATTGTGTATTTTTATTTTAAATGAGTGAAAATGGCAAATAAAATTAAAATAAGTAAAGGAGATGTATTTGATTCGTATGAAGCGTCCGATTCTGAAGATGATTACACAGAACGGGAAAAGGGACTGTTGAAAAAAGTGCGTAAAAACAATAAACGGGATGAGGAAAGCGAGGAAGAAGTTTTAGGATTTGACCAAGATGAGGATGAAGATAATTCCGATTTTGCCGATGATAAATTTGAGGGGGATAGTGACTTTGAAGATCCAAATGCCGATGGAACGGACGGTGTTCCGGATTCACGAGCTTGGGGTAAAAAAAGACGTGATTATTATTCGACAGATTTTGTGGATCAGGATTACAGTAGCTACAATGATAAGGAAGTGGAATTGGCCGAACAAGAAGAAAGTGAAGCTAGGGAAATCCAGCAACGTTTGGCCAAGCAGTTGAACGAAGGTGATTTTACTCTGAATGCATTTGTAACGTCCACAAAACCCAGTAAACAATCGGCTGCAACAGCCGAAAAAGAAGATAAAAAATTAAAAACCTTATTAAAATCAGACTTATCCGATTTGTCACATCGAGAACAAGTTCAACTGTTCAAAAAAGATTCGCCAGAATTTGAGGGATTGGTTGAAGATTTTCAACAGCGCTTAGAGGAGAGTGCCGAACTGCTAGAACCAATTATTGAATATTTTAAATTGAAAAATATCTCCAATTTACCGATTTTCGATTTTATTTTAACAAAAAATAATTTAATTCTGGCCTATTGTTCGAATGTGGCCTTTTATTTGGTGCTAAAAGCAAAACGTATTCCAATCAAAAATCATCCCCTGATTAAGCGTTTGGTGCAAATGCGCCAGTTGCTATTGCAGTTGGAGGAAAAATATCTTAAAATTATTAAACCGCAATTGGAAAGTTTGTTGGAATTGATACGGAGTGGCAAGGAAATTACTATTTTGGAAACAGTTGGTGCGGAAAAGAAGCAGAAAAAATCAAAATTAAATTTATTAACATCTATGGCTGACCGGTCTAAGGACGATCAAATGGTTGAAGGTGATAGCGGCGATGAAGAAGACGCGGATCACAATCCAATGGAAGAAGACAAACTAAATGATTCTGAAGAGTCTGACGAGGAACAGGAGGCCGAAGAAGAAGAAGACGCAGAAATGGGCGACGAAAACGATGAACGTCGTCAAATCACCTATCAAATGTCCAAAAATAAAGGACTCACACCACATCGTAAAAAGGAATTACGCAATCCTCGTGTTAAACATCGTAATAAATTCCGCAAAGCTCTCATCCGCCGCAAAGGTGCCGTACGCACCGTTCGCAAAGAGGTCAAACGGTATGGCGGAGAAATATCCGGCATCAAAGCGTCCACCAAAAAAGGAATTAAAATTAAATAGAGATTTAGTTTTTTATTCATACACACTGTTTCTTCTTGTCCAACCGCGCGATATTTTTTCTTAGAATTTTAAATAAAATTAATTTTTATCGATAATTTTGTTATGTTGTTTCCTTATTTTTGTAATAATTTCCGAAAATCTTCATTCGTCTTGGATTGAGAAGTTTCTGTTTTTGTTGGCGGATCAGCAGCTGCATCATTTTTTGTGGCGGCTGCCACAGTTGTGGCTTTCGTTTGCAGCACATTTTTACGAACTGCGCTCGGTATGAATGACATACGGGGTTTTATTTCGCTGTATTTGAAGAAATTAATATTTTATTAAGTTTGGATTAAAAAATGTTTAGTTTGGATTGAGAGTTTGTTATACAAATCGTACTCAGGTACTACAAATATTTGCAAATAATTATGATTTTCCGACATTTTATTTTGGTCATTTTATCTCGGGACAATTGATCTTAAAGAAGATAAAATGTCGTTGAGATAAAATATCGTTGAGATCAAATGTCCTTGAGAAAAAAAATACCCGAAGATAAAATGTGAGAAAAAATGTCTAATGATAAAATGTTGTTGTTAAAATATCCAAAGGTAAAATATCGTCGAGATAAAATATCCAAAGATAAAATGTCGTGAGGTAAAATGTCGCTGAGATAAAATGTCGTTGAGATAATATGACCGAGATATTTTATCGGAATACCAAGAAATATCGATGCAAAAGTTCCCAGCAGTACTCCGATGCTAATTTTACAATTCCTTTGATTTTTATTTATTACAAAAAAACCATTTTACTTACCCAACATTTGCGGACTTAGTAGCAGATCGCCGTCCCTGGCCCAGCCCCACTTGATTTGCCGAACTAACAGCCGGCGGTGGTTTGCGTGGAGGTGCCGATATGGCAACACTTATTTTGAAATTTTTCAATTCAAATTGATCCATTTTGAGAACAGCTTTACTTGCCGACGATTCCTTTTCAAATTCAATGTACGCAATACCCTTGGGAGTTCCACTTCTAAAAAATGAATCAGAAAAATGTTTAAACTTTACTTTAACATTTTAATTAAATCTTACTTATGATAAACCAATCGAACGTCTTTTAACGGTCCGAATGCGCCAAACAAAATTTCCAATTCTTCTTTTTTGATCTCGAATGGTAAACCTTTGACAAAGAGCTTGGTCGGTTCAACATCTTCGGAATATTTAAATTTTTTTCGTTGCTCCTTGTCGCGCAAAACACTCGATATGAAGGCAGGACGTCCTTTGAGCAATCTTCGATCGAATTGAAGAGATTTTTCAACATCAGCCTATTTGAGAAATTTATTTGAAAAACTGAATTTTCTTCTAAATAACAAAAATACAAACCGCCGATTCCAATTGAACATAGGCGAAACCGCGAGAATTTCCATTTACCGACTTTATTATGTTAACATTGACAATGTTCAATTCTGGAAATGCTTCGGTAATTTCTTCCGATTTTAGACTGGGCAAAGAAAAGGGTACAATTAGAAGCCGAATTTGAATTAAATGCTTAAACTTACTTATAATCTAAATTACTCAGGAATATGGTGGTGTCATCTTGACTTGTGTCAATTTGTTGTTTATCATGAATGTCGGCTAAATTTTCCAATTTAGCTCGCTTTGCCACCACTGACGACTCATCGCCACCGTCGCCATTTTTATTTGATTTGCGACCTTTTTCGGGTCGTTGTTGCTCTTCGCTATTTACAAAATGATCAATTGTGGCCTGCTTAACAAATGGTTTTTTAAAGTCACTTTTATCTTTTCTATCGGCCGTTGAGCGCTGTGAATGATGATCGTTATTTGTGGTTTGTTTCCTTTTCAAACTTCTTGACGGTTTTATTGAATCAAAATTTCGACGTCCGCCGCCAAACGATTGATGATTGTGCTGCTGATGATGTTGATTGTGTTTCTGCTTTTCTTTAGACAATCGTATTTGACATTGTTCTTGACACAGTATAAGCTGATCTAGAGAACCATTGCACCGTTCAAATCGTATCCATGCCGATGTTATCAGATTGATGTCATCAATTTCATCCTTTAATGCAATTGCTTTGCGAAATACTCTGAAAAATTCTCGATTAATAAAATTAAAATTTGACAGCATAAAAATATCATACTTTCTCACACCGTCCGCTCCCTTTTTCATCTCCAAATGAGCAAATTCAATCCAAAGTCCAGACTTTGAACCATTATCGGCACTTTCCATAACCGTTGTCCACAATTCCTTGCCCTTTGCCAAATTACTCAATTCACCGTATTCCAGACGACCCCACATTTGTAATATTTCACAATTACAATCGGCCAAAACGCCAAATTGTCGACCCAATGTGTCCCAGGCCAACGTAAAAGTTGCCCGTAAAATTTCCACCTCTTTCTCGCATTTATAATTTGTGTTTCGACGTAAATACGATAAATATTCCAACCAAATTGTGACCAACGGGTCGGCTGTCTGAAAACCAGCGGCCAACGCAAATTCAGCAATATTTTGTACTTCTTGCTTTGGCAGTTCCATTTTCTCGGCAATTCTCATTTTTTCCACATAAATTTCCGCACTCCACGTACAATTGCGGATGGCCCGATTTATAACATCCCAATCGGTTTGACTAAACACCAGCGGTTGTTCCATGCTATTTGTTTGCGGTGCTTGATAGCCGTCACGACTTTGAATGTACTTCACATAGCTCAGCCAACATTCCGCATTTAAACAGCAATCGGTGACCATGCGTTCGTACAAGATTTGTACCATTTGATCGGTCAGAAACTCACGACTCTGTTCAATGTATCCGAAATATGCGGCCGCACGATCTTGATGCGATTTGGGATGTAATTCGGCCAATTTATTTTCAAAGGGCAAAATCTTTTGCAAATGTTCCTTGGCTTTGGTGTATTTTTGATCGATTTTCATCCAATCAACAGACTCGTACTTATCTTTTTGCTTCTCACAAATTACCTGCAAAAATTTCACGCATAGAAGATTAAAGAATACGAAAGTCGCCTGAAGCAATAATTTTTTGGGTCACCGCCCGAAGCTTTTTTTGGCTTCCGACCGAAGCCATCTAAAACTTTACACGACTTTAGTGAATGAAGTTATGTATAGCCATTAAAGTATCAGAGGCATCTAACATGCCCAGAGCAGTTTCTATAGTGAATTTTCACCCGTGATTTTAGCACTGCTGATTATTACTCAGTCTGGAACTAACTTAGCTCACCAAAATGCATGTACCTCTTACACAATTTTTTTTTAATTTAATCGAAACCAGATTTTTCCATACAAAATTTAAAAAAAGTACCAGACTGAGTCTATTCATGAGCAAGTGACATATGTTGAAAATTCCGACGGGGAAATCACTTACGGAAATCATGGGACAAGGGTGCGGAAATCATTTCGGAAATCAAAAATCATTCTCGGATGTTTGATAGTGATTATCAATTCTATCAATTCCGATGTTTTGGGAGTCGCTCGCCGGCTATAGTTATTGTTTTTAATGCCGACATGCTGTCGGGTGCAATAAGAAAAATGTCGTCCCGGTGATTATTATTATTATTAATATGGCGACAGGCTTAAAAATTCGGAACAAGCTCGCCAGCATATATTACTCAAGGTTGATGAACTCGACCGGATTCCTGACATAATTCACTACAGACGAATACCGCTCCTGCGTAACCATCTGACAAAGATCTGTCGGAATAAATTGTCAAAATTCTATAGGAAAATTTATCAGCGCATCTATCAGATAAATTAACTTCGGACATTCAAAAAATGTGGAAAGCTCCATTTCGTTCGAATATTCCTGAGGCCCGATTAAAGTCATCTAAAACAGTTTTTTAACGGTTAATTGACAATTTATGGGGATGTTCGAAATTTTCGTTGTGTGTTACTCCATTTCTTTTAATTTTTCGGACATTGTATTTTTAACACAGTGTAATTATTTTCTTTTAAAAATTATAAAAGCTAATAAAATAAAATCTAAAAATACGGGTTTTAACATGTTCTTTCGAGTCTTTAATAATTTTGTTTAAATTTGTAAATATTTCAAATACCTCTCATAAAAGATACTCCACAAATTTGGCTCTTTTTTTATGAAAACGCAAATTTTTTGTCTAACTTTGGCCCCCTTGGAGTTTCCCTCAAAAGTATATATTTTTTATCGGGGGCTGATTCTCCATACAGTGGTCATATTACATCGCCAATTTGGCAGGCAGAAGACAGGCAATACTTTAATCAAGCATGATATATAATAACCCAACTTAAGAATTAAGAAAAGTTTGTTCTTTTCACAAATCTTCCTCCTAGTTTACCTAATTATTTTTAAATTTACCTTAAATTGAATATAAGTCTCTTCCATATCGTACAATGGAACTGATAGTTCTTGTTCATACATTTGAATTATTTTCTTATATTTCTCTGGTGATCTGAAACAAAGAGGATTTTAATTAATCGTGACCGAACAAAACCAAAATGTTGCTAAATTTTTACTCTGGTTCTTTATCAATGAAATAAACTCGCCAGGCTTCAAATATCGCTCGGCCTTTCATACAATGTAGCGTATAGGTTGAAATCAATTCTTCCCATATTTCATCGACTTTTTTAGACTTTAATGCCAAATTAGCATATTCAGTGGCCACATCCAAGGCTGTAAAAATTAAAATAAATAAAATATTTCCTTTTTTCGATCGTAAATGTTAACAAATTTGAAATTTTGGGAACAATCGGTCAACTTTGAAGGCTCAGGCGAAAGTTGGAGCCAATAATGTTACAAAAAAATATTTTTCTTTGATCGATTCAATATCATACTTATTTTTTTTTAAACTAAACCTACAATAATAATCCGAAAGAGCCCGTCGAAATAATTGATGCACTTTACGATATTCGGCATCGGTGGTGGCAATGTTCAATTCAATCTTTAACCACTTTAGCCAAATTTCCGGAGCCAATGGATAAACAGAAGCAAACAATTCACAACTTTGTCGAATTTTATCCAAATCACATATTTCACTAGAAAAAAATTGGAAGAATTAAGACTGGTCCAGATTTATAAGTGAAAGCGTGTGGAAACTTACTGTGCAATATTTACCAACAGCACATAATTATCATAACTGTATTTGTTTTTATCAATATTTTCCAGAACTTCTATGTACGTTTGAATTAGTTTATTGTCATTATCATCTTCGGACATTTCATTGCCGGATGATGAACTATCATCTGCATCGCTGGAGTCGTCTCCTTCAGCTTCTTCGTCAACCGCTTCCTGTTCAGGCTTTTCCGCACCAGACGTTTCCATCATCTCATCGTTTTCAGAATCACTATCAGACATTGCGTTTTGTATTTATCCTTTTTTCAATAAATAATTTTTTATTTCTGTTTTCTGTATTTTATTTATTGGACGCTAACAAAAATTGTTGACATTTTGTTTTTATTTTATAAATTCGGTAAAACGTAGAAAATGAGGTTAGGTATTTTTGAAATTTGCATTAGGTATAGTAGAAATAAATTCCGCTAGTGTTTTATGTATCGCTAAAATCGGTTAGTGTAATACGTCATACTGATAAATTTTAAGAAGAAGACATACGTCGTAGCAGGATATGATATTACAAACCGTTAAATTTAAATAACGTATAAATTGTACTATCGAAGATTTTTATGTATATATTTTTATATTGGATTTTCTTCATTTTTTACACTTATCAAAACTCGATGACAATACAATATTCTTTTCACCCCAAGACTCTATGTCAATTAGTTTCGTCAAAAACGTCAAAAATATATGAAAAGACTTAAGCGACGAACCTGGGT
>JANSTW010012229.1:0-27201 GCA_027564275.1 Diadocidia ferruginosa | reverse complement strand
GGGTTCCTCATATAGTGTAAAACCCGCCCCACTGATCACCAAAAAATATGGCTAGTGCGAGTTGCTGACAACACTCCGCCTTTGATATAATCAAAGATATAGTCGTCAATGAAAACCATGGTATCAGATAGAAAAAAAAGGGTAAAATGGTCCCTATGCTCTCGCGCTTTGGAGTAAAGGACACGATGATGATATTAATATTATATGTGCATAGTCGGCTGGTATGTTTAATTCAGTGGCTAGCGGTGTATAAGATCAGATAATTCTTTTTAAATTTCAGAAAATGTTAACCTTAATCTTATTAAATTCTAAACTAATTTTCTTAATTTTAAATAATTTTTTAATAAATTTCATAAAATTACTCTTAAATCATATAATTATGATGTTACCGTTATCATACATTATGTGGAAAAAACACTTTTATTAATATTGACTTCTATTCAAAATAATAAGAATAGCAAAAAAATTTTCCTTCCATTCCAAATGTCATATCTAAAATTTTGTTTGCGTACTAACTTTTATTGGTTTTATTTTTTGGATCGGAGCTACCCGTTTCTAGAGAACAAAATTTTTAATATTCAATACCAAATAATGGGAACTCAAAAAAATCATGCCTATAATTTTTTAAGATCGTATCTCATCTAGAACTTTCTATTTCTTTGTGTACTTTCAAAATAGCATAGACCTAATTTGTTCTGTGGGTCAAAAGAGAGCGCTTTTTGGCCCATATAGGAAACGACAAAAAAAAGCCTTCATTAAATGCTTTTGTTTAAGTGAACTTCTTTAGGCGCGTTGAGCAGGGCTAAAAAATACGATTTAGCGACATTAACATCGAATTATCAAATGGGAGGAGCTAGAGATGCATACGAATATTATTTTGTTGGCAAAAATGAAATTAGTATATTCAGTATAATAGAGCCTGGACGCATATCGACGGCTCCAAATCATTATGGTCTATCTACATTTAGCAAAAAGAGAAAAAAACTGTTATTTACTAATATACTTTCAATGAATTTTATACCTTATTATTAAATTGTTTAAAATTAAATTTAAATTCTAGTATCAATTGTTTTAAAATAAATTAATTGTATTAATGGGATGGTATTATCCTCTCTTTCTCTTTTTACAAATTGTAGATCAATGTTTCGTTGTAAAAATACGATATATAGATTCACTATATTAATATTTTATACCTCAGTTGTTTTCACTTCTGTCGACAGTCACGGCAGACTGCCTTCTTTTTTTTCTTTTACTTTTCATTAAAAAAATCCATATATATGAAGCCTTAATTTAGGTCAAAATGGTCAAATTGCAGGGACCATGTTTTTTTTTCGTTTTATGACGCCCTGATTCCGAAAAACTAAAAAAAAGTGTTCGTCTGTCCGTCTGTCTGTCAGCAAAATATTACCTACAAGAAAGTTTTACACTAGTGGACGAATTAGACAAAAATTTTGTGGTGGTGAGTTTTAAGAGATTTGGGATTGCATTTGGAGTCTCTAAGTCAAAGATGAAGGGGGGCCCCATACGATTTTTTCTTCTAAAAATGGTCGAAAAATATGAGCATATAGAGAAAGCTTTTTACCAGTAAACGGCTTTGGCCAAATTTTGGTAGGGGTAAGTTTTTAGTGGTCCCATACTCTGGGATTGCATTTGGGATCTATAGCTTGAAGGAAAAGGGGACTCCCATACGATATTTTTGATAAAAATGGTCGAAAAATATGAGCATATAGAGAAAGTTTTTTTTACCAGTAGACGGATTTGGTCAAATTTTGGTGGGGGTGAGTTTTTGGTGGTCCTTTACCTTTGGATAGAATTTGGAGTTTTATTTAATTTTTTTTATTGCACTCAGCAAAGCAATTCTTACCCCATATAGATGCCTCGCCACTGCTGATGATGATGCTTTCCTATATACAAAATTCGATACTTTCGTATCTAGTGAATATTGTTTTATAAACTAATTAGTTTCATTTCAAAGAACAAGTTAATGAGAATCACACACGTATATGGGTGATTCTCCGGTAAAGAAAGGCAACCTGTCCAATGTCCATATTTCAAATTTAAAGATAAAAATCGGTATTTGGTCTTATAAAAATGTCGTTAACATTTTTTAAAGCTCTACATTATAATGGTTGAATAAAATATGGTGTCAAGATGTTTATGTAATTTACCATTTTTTTTGTCACGGACGTTTGCACAGTATTTTTAAATATTTAATTTTTTTGCGATATTTTGGTTACTCTTTATATTAGCCATAAGAAACAAGCTTAGAAACGTTGACACGCGGAGAATACGAATTTTGGACACTTTTTATCTATTGAATGCAATTGAAAATATCCCCGTTTCCAATATACAAAAATAACGGCGAAAAAAAGAAACGGCTCATGATTCAGATGAAACGCTACACAATAAAGACATTTTAAGGCCGCTGCGAGTACAAAATTCGAAAAGGTTATCACTTGAAAAATATTTTCCCCACTGACTTCCATGACTTCCATATGACTTCCATGACTTCCATATAGGTTGTCCCAGCACTTCCACATGTGAGTACCCCCTCGACAAAATTGATGCTATATTTTTTAAATTCAAAATGGCGTATCCAAAATTATATAAGTGCAAATATTAATTGTATATAAACACTTTTCTTATAGGATTTTTGAGATCGCTATTACAAATGTGATGGTAAAATTTTCAAAATGACGGTTTCAATATGGCGTACTAAAATTCATAGACGTATCTAACGATACGATATATTTGACGAGATTAACAATTTATTTTCATGTAATAAAAAATAAGACCAAATCCCTAAGGATTATGAGGATCACCACGAAGGTGAACATAACATAAAAATTCACCACAGATTGTGTTGTTGTCTTAACAATCTGTTGAGAGTGTTGAGACTTATTCTTTTGTTGTTTTTTTTTGTTCTCCAAAATACTTCTCTCTTCATATATAGTATTGCTTGTGTTAAGAGTTACGAATCTGATATGTAATTAGTAAAATTATTTAAATTAAAAAATTCAAAATAATGAATTCAATATGGCGGACAAATGTGCAAATATATTTACTTTATAGGAAAACTTTTTCTTATTATTTTTGAGGTCTCTGATTGCGAATATGATAATGAAATATTTAAAATGGCGTTTCTAATATAAAGTAGTAAAATTCAAATTCAAAATGGAGGATTCAATATGGCTCATTTAAATTCAAATTATTCACATGAGTCAGGTGAAAGACTAAAAGGGTTTTCGACGTCTGATGTTAAACGGTAATGAAGAAAGTATAAACTTTATCGGCTTTATATATGCAATCACAGATCCTTATGTTATGTGACTGAAACACATATTTTAATTGAAAATATAAATATTTTCTAAAATACATGGCTTTCTAATAACATAATCATACACAACAAGGCTAAACATAATATTTTGCATATTCTCCATAATATAATAATATACAATATTTATTTATAGAATATTTTCTATGTTTAGTTTAATTGAAAATGTTTAATTCCTCGCATAATCCTTTAAATATTCTATTATATAAACTAAATAAATTTTTTGTCGTTATATTTTGAAAGGCTCATAAGTCCGATTTATAGAAATGATTGCATGCGAGAAAATACGTATAGATTTAGATATTCTTATTGAATTTTCAATTTGATACACTTTTGCTATCAGTCAGTCAGTCAATCAGTGCTCACACGGTCAGTCAGTCAGACCCATAGTTATCGTCAATTTCTTTGCACTAACCTGACAGCGATTTGGTTAAGTTTTTTTTAACTAAATCTGTCAAAAAATTTAATATAAATAATTATTACTTTAATTTTTTTATGTAATTAAAATGCATATTGATGATAACTAAAATTAAATAGCTCAATAAATCAGTACATCATTTCCAGAAACTTAAATTTTGTTGAAAACAGACTTATTGGTTTTGCAAATTTTAGCGAATTTATTAAATTCTATAGAAAATTAGAAAATATGTTGTACATGTTTCTATTCTAGTTTTATAATTATTATTTTATCTAATACCTATATACGATACACATTCTAGAAATTATTGAAAATGTTGAATTTTCTTGATGTACATATAATAATACAAGCGTTGTATTTGCATATAGATTTATGGCAAAATTGTTTTAGCATATTTTCCTATAATAATAACAATAATAAAATACGCTTTTTTAGCTTTTCTTCGTATTTTATAAATTCTTTGATGTAGCATTTGTTTAATAGTTATTATTATCTAATACACCACGTCATTTATGTGGATTAATTTAAATTTTCGCTTCCTGCATTATTTCGTACCAAAGAAAAATTACTCAAATTTGAGCAAAAAACAGATTATTCTGACTTTAGATTGAGCAAAAATTGAGTTGACTCAAGACAGACTATATATATTAATTATTATTACTACGTCTTTCTATTTGAAATTATTTCGTACCAAATCAAAATCACTCCAATTTGAGCAAAAACAGATTATTCTGACTTTACATTGAGCAAACATTGAGTTGACTCAAGACAGACTATAATAATTAATAATACTACGTCTTTCTATTTGAAATTAATTCGTACCAAAAAAAAAAATTACTCAAATTTGAGCAAAAAACAGATTATTTTGACTGTAGATTGAGCAAAAATTGAGTTGACTCAAGACCGACTATATTATTAATTAATATTAATACTATGTCTTTCTGTTTTTAATAATTTTGTACCAAATCAAAATCACTCAAATTTGAGTGAAAAACAGATTATTCTGACTTTACATTGAGCAAAAATTGAGTTGACTCAAGACAGACACTAATAATTATTATTACTACACGTCTTTTTATTTGAAATTATTTCGTACCAAATCAAAATCACTCCAATTTGAGTGAAAACAGATTTTTATGACTGACTTTAGATTGAGCGAATTAGAGAAAATTGAATAAATAGAAAATATTGGTTTTCGCTTCCTGAATTATTTAAAAACTCAAACAACGTCGTATATCTAAACATAATTTGAGTGAAATTAATCAAAATTTGAGTGAAAACTGACTCAAAGTTCATCTTTAAAAATACTTGTAAAATAAATCTTAATTTCACTCTAATGAGTGATCTAGTGGATCTAAAGTGCATCTAGTGGGTCTAGTCAATCTAGTGATCTAGTGTATCTAGTGGATCTAGTGAATCTATAGAGCATCTAGTGGATCTAGTAAATCTATTAGATCTAGTGTTCTAGTGATCATATTGGGTCTAGTGGATCTATAGTGCATCTAGTGGATCTAGTAGATCTATACTGTATCTAGTGCATCTAGTGAATCTAGTGAATTTATTGAATCTAGTGAATCTAGAGGATCTAGTAGATCTAGTGAATCTAGTGAATCTATTGGATCAAGTGATCTAGTGGATCTATTGGATCTAGTGGATCTAGTGATCTTGTGGATTAGCCGGAGAGGTCAGCTACAACAAAGTGCAGCTGTTTTAGAAAAGCTAGTTTTTTATATGATGTCACATTTGAGGTGTGGAGTAATATCCCGCGATTCAGTCAGTCTGATTCGTTAGCATTACCCCCCGGGAGGGTACAAAAAACAGGTATGTTGCAACTGCTTTAGAAAAGCTGAAAATCAAGTTGCGAGTAGTATACTAATTATAAAACTGTTTAAATATGTTCAGTTAGTACAGTTCTGTTGCAAGGCCTTTCAGCGACGCTCTTAAATTGTCAAAAAGTGGCCTAAATTCGGTAGTTTTTTTACTTATCAAACCACATCGTAAAAACTGTAATAACTACGATTATGAGTTCTATGCATAAGTTAAGGATATAAAATTTTCTACAACTTTTATGCACTTAATTTTTTATAACTTATATAGAATTCGAGATATGGCAATTCACAGACTCGTAAATTTACCGGCTTTTTTTAAATTTTTGTTTTGTGCATCTAGTGGATCTAGTAATCTCGTGAATCTAATTAATCTAGTGGATCTATAGTGCATCTGGTGAATCTATAGTGCATCTAGTGAATTTATTGGATCTAGTGAATTTAGTAGATCTAGTAAATCTAGTGAACCTAGAGGATAAATAGTAGATCTAGTCAATTTATTGGATCCAGTGATCTAGTGATCTAGTGATCATAGTGGATGTAGTGATCTAGTGGATCTATACTATATCTAGTGGAACTAGTGAATCTAGTGAATCTAGTGGACCTTTACTGTATCTAGTGAATCTAGTGGATCTATAGTGCATCTAGTGGATCTAGTGAATTAAGTAGATCAAGTAGATCTAGTGAATCTCTTGGATCTAGTGATCATAGTGGATCCAGTGATCTAGTGGATCTATACTGTATCTAGTGGATCTAGTGATCATACTGTATCTAGTGGGTCTATTGGATCTAGTGTGGGTCTAGTGATTCTAGTTGATCTAGTCCTAGTGATCTATTGATCTTGTGATCTATAGCGATTAAATCAATATCTATTTCTTATTGTTCTATCGATTTTTTTACACCAAACAAAATTACTCACTAGCTTCAATTCATTTGATTTGGAATAAATAAAAAGTACAGGATGATTTTTTATATTGCTGAAAATATTATTATTATTATTCCAAGAATTGTTAAAAGTTTTCGAAATCTCTAACCTTTTATTAAAACTAAAAGTTAATATAATTATATTAAAAGTAATTTTCATTATTTGCTAAAAATAGTTGCATCAAGAAAAAAATATTATCCCCCCATTTACTTTATATAACATACTTTAGCATTATATTTCTATAATATGATGGCATGTCATAAGAGTATATTTTATTAAATCTCTTTTTCGAATTTCGGACAAGATGCTATCTTAGTAAAATAGCGCAAAAAAAAGATCCCTGAAGAAACTTTCTTTTAAAACAATACATTTTCATATAAAAACATTTATACATGAAAGGACGTACAAAATAAAAGAAAAAAGTATATTTGTTAGCACTGGGGCACAATGCGTGGGGAAAACTTTTATAATTATTTAAAGTAACCATTTATAGGTATCAGAAAAATTATAGAATTTTCAAACATATTGACAAAAAAATTGAGCTTTTCCATCTGACATCATTAACAGCACTAAAAGGGAAAGAAAAGAAAGAAAAGAAAAAAAAGAAGAAAAGAAAAAAAAGAAGAAAAGAAAAAAAAGAAGAAAAGAAAAAAAAAGAAAGGAAAGAAATAATAAAAATCTTTCATATATGCTTCAAGTGGTGAAAAAAGGAACTATTCGCATGTGTACTGTGCACTAGGCAGACTAGGGTTGAGCGAAATTGTCATAGGTGTGGTAAAAGCTCTGCTAGAATTTTTTATTTGTTTATGGAATATGATTTTTGCGGACGGACAGATTTCTTTCTCTTTACATATTCTTCAGCCTTTTTTCACATTTTCAAATTTTCTGACAACTTCAATACCTCCCTTAATTTATTCTATAAACTATAATCCTACATATAGGTTTATATAGAAGAAACAAAAAGTATAAAAGAAAAACTCTTCGCACAGCTTAAATTGTATAAAAGATAAACAAAGAATATAAATTTTCTATATATTGTACTACACAGTTAGTAGTAGGTACACACATCACATAACTCTTTTCTTCAAATTCACAAAGATACAAAAAAAAAATTAAGGCAAAAAGAAGAAATAGTTTAGTTTAGTTTTCTAGTTTTTTTTTTGCTGAGCTTCTCTACAAGTTCGTTCGTTTAACAAACTATATATTATTATTATTGTATAACTAAAAAGAACAAAGTTTAACAAAATTTGGAAGAAAAATAGCGCAAGAACAAAAAAAAAATGATAACCAAGATTGTGACATATAGCTGTTTGAAAGAATGTTAAATAAAATTTGTTTTGTCAGGACCGTTTTTATATATACACGATAGTTTTAGGGTAAGGGCCTCGTAAATTTTATAAGCTCTGAGTCGATAAAAATAAATTCTAACAATTAGAGGAGTCCAAATTTGAAGATTTTTTTTTTCATAATTGTCCAGAATTTTTCAATCAACTATTAAATATTTGAAGTTTCTCATTTTTCATCCACAACATAGGACTTTAAAATGAAATTTGTTTTTTGATACAGCTTGGGCCTTGGTGGATTGACTATATCTCAAAACCAGAGCTGCCTGAAAAAAATGGTTGCGACTTTCGAAGGAATACGGAAGGAATCCAGGAAAAAACTAAAATTCTATAAGCTACCATTCCTCAATTATACATACCTGAAATAAAAGGTGGTCCTAGTAGCTATTTAGTTCCATCATCAGAATGGTCCAGAAGAATTAGGGATACGGATGGGCTTCAGGAATAACATTAAAAATGGGACGCTGAGTATTTAGAGCTATAATCTCACAATAGGATATGTGACTTTAAATTAAAGATGGTTCTGGATTCTGGAAGCTGGTAAGGTTTAATATGAGAATCATGGTCAGGATAACGGCAGGAATCCAGGAAAAAACTAAAATTCGAGAAGCTGGCTATTTAGCTACCATTCCTCAATTATACATACCTTAAATAAAAGGTGGTTCTAGTAGCTGTTAAGTTTCATTATGAGAATAGTCATATCATGGTCAGGATTACGGAAAGAATTCATTAATAACCACAAATCTGGGAAGCTAGATATTTAGAGCTACCATTTCTCAATTATACATACCTTAAATAAAAGATGGTACTAGTAGCTGTTTAGTTCCATCATCAGAATGGTCCAATCAGAAGTAGGGATACGGAAGGGCTCCAGGAATAAAATTAAAAATGAGAAGCTAGGAATTTAGAGCAATAATCCCATAATGGGATATATGTACCTTAAATTAAAGATGGTTCTGGCAGCTGTTAAGTTTCATCATAAGAATAATCCGGTCGCATGGTCAGGAATACAGAAGGAACCCAGTAATAACCATAAATCTGAAAAGCTGGGTATTTAGAGCTATCATCCTTTAAAGAGATATACCTTAAAAGATAGGTGGTTCTGGCTGCTATCTTGTTTCATTATTTGGAATTTCTTATAAGTTGTATGTATATTTCTCAATGTGATATACCTTAAATGAATGTGATCTTAACAGTAAAAGCTATTTGGTTCCATCATCAGAAGTGTTCAATCAGGGGTACATAATATACAGAAGGAATCCAGGAATAACTATTAATCCGAGAGACTGGGTATTTAGAGCTATAATTTCTCAAAGAGATATAAACCTTAAATGAAAAGTGGTTCTGGACGCTATCTATAGTTCCATTATATTAGGAATTTCTTATGAGGTGTAAGGAAAAGTTGTTTCCCAGCACCAATATTAAAAACAAAAAGCTGGGTATTTAGAGCTATTATTTAGCTTTAAACCACATAAAATAAGTTAAGTGCTTGTCTAATACCCAACTATATAGAAATTAGTATTTCTTGCTATATAGGTTGTCGTTGTTACTAAATATATATTTATTGAAACCCAACACTTATAAGTGTACAAATAGAAAATTATTTCCCGTAAGACACACTCTGGTGGTCATAATTTAAGTGACGGTTTTTCTTTTCTCCGGCACATTTCAGTTACATTGAAAACAAAACTGAATGACTTTATCCTTTAAAGTATTACATATAAAATGTTGAACAAAAATAGTAATAATAATGTACAAGTAACTGCAATGGGGATTGAATTTAAGCTTCCAGGAGTATAATATTGTGTAATGTGTATACATATATGTGTATGCAATGCCAAGTCTGATAACTCGAGCTATTCTACTTTTGAATTATGACAATCACGAAAATGAGCATGACATTCTACAAAACTTTGTAAGAAATTTGATTATCGATCAACGTTCAATTTAAATTGGTTTTGATCTAATCAAAATCGAATAACAAGATGTTTTAATCGAATTAAATTTATTTTTTTTTCGATCGAAATCAGATCGAATCAATTTTTGATTTGTTTTCTGATTTTATCGATCAAATTTTTTTCTGATTTCATGATTCGATCAAAAAAAAAAATTTCTTGGTCGAATCAATTTTTTTTTTCTGATTTTGATTCGGTTAGATTTTAATTTTATTTAATATTGTGATTCGATCAAAAAATATTTCTTGACCGAATCAACTTTTGATTTGATTGATGAACATTTTTTTTCTGATTTTGATTTGTTCAAAAAATAATTTCTTGATCGACATCGAATCAATTTTTGATTTGATTGATCAACATTTTTTTCCGGATTTTAATTCGATCAGATTTTGATTTAATCAGATTTTGATTCGATCAAAAAATATTTCTTGATCGAATCAACTTTTGATTTGATTTCTGATTTGATTGATAAACATTTTTTTCTGATTTTGATTCGATCAGATTTTGATTCGATCAAAAAATAATTTCTTTTTCGAATCAATTTTTTGATTTGATTTTCATCGATCAACATTTTTTCTAATTTTGATTCGATCAGATTTTGTTTTTATCAGATTTAAATTTTATCAAACTGTTATTCGATCAAAAAAAATTCTTGATCAAATAAACGTTTGGTTTGATTGATCAACATTTTTCTTCTGGTTTTTATTCGATCAGATTTTTATTTAATCAGATTTTATTCGATCAAATTTTTATTCAATCAGATTTTTTTCCATCAGATTTTAATTTTATCAAA
Source organism: Diadocidia ferruginosa (assembly GCA_027564275.1). Taxonomy (NCBI): domain Eukaryota; kingdom Metazoa; phylum Arthropoda; class Insecta; order Diptera; family Diadocidiidae; genus Diadocidia; species Diadocidia ferruginosa. Next base: position 16,607 of record JANSTW010012229.1, on the reverse strand, counting down.
ATTTGATACGATCGAAAAATATTTCTTGATCGAATCAACTTTTGATTTGGTTGATCAACGTTTTTTTCTGATTTTGATTCGATCAGATTTTGATTCAATCAGATTTTATTCAATCAAAAAATAATTAAATAAATTATTTTTGGATTTGATTTCGGATTTAATTCGATCAACTGCATTCTACACCATGTTGTTAAAATCTCGATACTCTGAGATGAAAAATGGCGAAGTTTCAGTACGTCAATTTAGATTGTTGCCAGTGAACCATGGAAAATAGGATAACAAGTAGCTTAAGCTACGGCTTTCATGCAAACGTATACGTTGGACGTATATACGTATATAGCTTTAAACAGTTCACTTAAAAAAAATGAACAAAACAGAGTTATCATACTTGGCATTTGATTCGGTGATACGGAAGCTGAAGCTAGAATTTCATAAGTTATTATAATATAGTTGAAAGTAAATGTACATTTTGTACATGCGGAATACGGAGACAATAAGTACCTCTGTCCTCTATATAGTGAAGTCTATACTAAATGAATGTGTACGTACAAATAACAATGTGGTTATTTGGTGTAAATTTGTATTCAATAGGTGTTGTTAGATGGTGTGTAATTTCTAAACAATATACTACACTAACTCCCTGCATGATACATCCAATCCAGCCATTATATTCCTAGCTATATCAATGTTATCCCGGTTTAATAGTGTGTTGTATTTTGTGGTATTTATATTGTCTTTTCCCATATAATTATTCTATTGAACTCTTTACAATATTTATTCGGAATATTTAGTATTGTGTTACATGTGCAGTTTTATATTACAGCATCCAACAGTACCATACGATAAAAAGATAAAGGATATCACACACTCAATATCGCTTTGATCATTTTGTACTAGAAGAGGAGTCAATTTTGCACAGTATTTTTGTTACTAACTAACACGTAATTTATACGTATAACGAATTCAGACATAAATATTCAAATGGGGAGCACTTTGTATAATAATAATGTCATTGGATTTTTTTTTTAAGTTTCATTTCAGTGGCTTTTAAAATATTAGTGTATCCAGACAATCCAAAATATGGTTGTATTTAACCATTTTTACCTTCTAGGACATTCAAGTGTCAGTAAATAAATACAAAAAAAAATATCACGTATAGTCCGATGTTAGTGTGGATGAGATTTTAGTGCGGTTTTATTTTGAAAAGGTAAGGGGAGCTCCTGTACAATTTTTTGAAGTTCATTTTTAAAATGAAAACCTGTATGTCTGTCGCACCTGTCTGACTGTCTGCCTGTCTTCCTTTTTGTTTGCTTTGCTGACTATCTGTCTTTCTGTCTGCCTGTTTCTCTATATAACTGTCTTCATGTCTGCCTGTCTACCTGTCTACCTGGCTGCTTGTCTTCCTGTCTGCCTATCTACATGTTTGTCTCTCTGCCTGTCTGACACTCGAATTATAAGGACATTTTTTTTTTAAATTTAAATTGACCAAATTGGAAGAAAAAATCAACAAATAAAATTGTCTTCTATAGCAATATCATTGTTTTGCCAGCCTCTATCGATTTCCTGTCTGCCTGTCTGACTGTCTGTCTTTCTGCCTGCCTTTTTCTCTATTTAACTGTCTGCATGTTCTTTCTGTCTGCCTGTTTGCCTATCTACATGTTTGTCTGTCTGCCTGTCTTTCTGTCTGTCTGTCTGCCAGCTTGTCTATCTGTCTATCTGCATGTCTGCCTGTGTGCTTGTCTGCTTGTCTTCATGTCTGGCTGCCTTTCTGTCTGCTTGTATGCCTGCCAGCCTGTCTGCCAGCTTGTCTATCTGTCTTTATGTTTGGATGTTTGACTACATACAATTGTATGTGCAAAAGTTTCTAGTAATCCTGAAAACGATAGGTTTTCTAAATCAACTTGCATTCGATAAGTTTCAAAAGATATACGTCTAGTAAAATCGTAGCATTCCAGCTCTACTTGAGGCTTTCCAATTTTTCCGTTTATAATAAATTAGGTAATTCTTCAACGTATCATATTATTCGGATTGTTCTCAATCAATATTATGTAACAATTCAATATTGTGTCAACGTAACCAACTATATAATATTAAAATAGGTAAATGTTCATTACCCACTTCTGTCATATAACAAAATTATATACGGAATACGGATCATAAAACGGTTATACGCTGCTAAAACAAAGAACGCACGTACCAGTTTTTTTTTTCGTTGGACAACGACACGACCGAAATGTTGTTGACAAAGTAAAAGTTTATTCAGCAAAAACGAAAATCTTATGTAAGAAAATACGACGGAAAAAAATCACAAATTAATAACTTTATCAAGAAATATTATATAATATTCCCAATATATAAGAAAACATAACGGCAGAACCTTAACCTACTTGTCATATATCGTCGATGGTAGTCGAAAATGTCTTATCATTCATTATTGATACTTTTTTTTGTACTTTTCTATTGAACATACTTCAAAATTGTCCAAAGTGTAAGACAATATAACCTAAAATTGTGGAGGAATCAGTACAGGAACCAAATTGACATTGTCACAGGTGAGCGAGTCAGGTTAAAGACATCGGAATACTTTGAGATGACTAAATGTTTACGACAAGGTGACCCGTTAGCGAATTTTTTGGTTCATGTTCAGAATGATATGATGTGTTTACGGTCCCGTAAATGAAACCCGATTGTGGCGTAGAAGATACTTTTGGCTATATAGGTCATAGGTCAACAAGATGTAGTGCACTGTGCATTGCAATTAACACTATAATAGACTACGTTGGATGGAACATATTCTGCGAATGGAAAGTCACAGAATACCTGGCGATCTGTTTAATTTTAATCTATCGGGGGTTATAGAGGGAGACCTTGGGCTATATGAAAAGACACGCGGACAATTGATTTAGGAATTCGCTTGGAGTAGTTCGTAGGAGAGCGTTGGCGGTGAATAGGTTCACCTTGAGGCAGATGTTCAACGAGGCTCACCTAAAATTTGAAAGCTGTGGAAAGCACGTTCAATAGGAATGCCACATAAAAATATATCAAATAGTATCAATAACTCAAAATGGATGATAGGACATTTTCGACTCCTGACGGAATAATATATGAATTGTAACTATATATCTAAATGATAGATCCTGTATTCCATAACAAGTGTTATAATCTGGAATCATTTTGAAGATGAGTTATATAAGCAAAATCTTTCACACCAAATTTCCAACCATCAAGGATCAGCAGGCTGAGGGCAACCCACTGACGGAAATCGGCATGGTTATTTTCACTGATGGATCAAAGGTTCTAGTATTTTCTAAGAACTCCAATAATCAGAATCAACCAGACTTCCAAAATTATAGCGTGTGTCCTTCAATCAGAATTTCTTGCTATTTTTCTGGCATTAAGACGGACAAATGAGGCTCGCATGCAGTGAATACTGATAGTCATATAGTCAGTCAATTTGTTATTCTTGCTCGTCGAAAATCCCTTCTAAATTGGTAAAGCAATACCACAAGAAACTTTCAACCATTGGCGAATCTATATGACGTTATTCTGGTTTGGGTTGCTGCTAATGAGTTTGCCGATGAACTAACTAGAGTAATGTCTTATAGATTCGCCAATGGTTGAAAGTGCCTCATGGTATTGTTTTACCAGTTTAGAAGAGATATTCGACGAGCAAGAATAGCTTGACTGTCTATATGCCAGAACTTCTGATTGAATGACATTCGCTATATTTGGAACCCTGCTTGATTCTGATATATTAAGTTCTTAGCTAGAAAATACTGAAAACAACATCAGTGAAAATCACTATGTTGAATTCCGTCAGTATGTTCCCCTCAGCCTACTGACCTCTGATGGTTCGTGCTTCCTTAAACTTAATTAATTGAATAAATCAAATTTCTTGCAGTTATCTGACTTGAAGTGTAATATAACTATCTCTTGTCGTAGGATCAAGATGACCTAGCCTTCTTACAACCAAAACATAAAAAACACATTTGTGTCTTTGTTTCTCTGGACACTGAGCCATTCGAGTCCATGTGGCCAGATTAGGATGAACCAGAGACCATCGAACACTTTGTGATTGCTGCGTTTTATGCAGTGCATGACTTTGTTTCCTGGTTAAGTATGTATACTTAATGACGTAGCTCATGTGATATCACGTATAGATCAGGAAACTTCTGGGTTTTGTTAATTTTACAAGGGTCTAACAGGCATTTCTTACTATGTTTTGTTTTACGGGTTACTGTTCGCGTGGTATCAAGAGGACAGTTTTTGCTAATTGTAATCAAGCCGATCTTGCTGGATTTGCCGCATTATAACCAACCGATCGAAGCTAACAACATATCGATTGAAACCAAATATTATTATAGCTCAATAGATGTCACTAAATAGCGTGTGACAATTTTCTGCCTAAATTACCAATTTAATTTTAATTTCTATAATCAAATTTAACAAATTAATAAAAAGGATGATTTTTTTTTTGAATGATTGATTTTCTTAACTGTACCAGAATTTGTCTTCGTGAAGCAGATCCTCGACATTCTATTACCCTGTTGAACGCCACTGCCCGAAGTTAACATAATATAAGTGATATTGGCATTTTTATGATTTTCTAAGAAATATCCCGATACTAGCTATTACGCGAGGATATGTTATTTTGATTTTTGTCAAAAACAAAACACTTCTACAAATTAGTTTTTTCTTAGTTATTTTCTATATATTGTCTGACATTAATTGACATCTTATTAATTTTTATATTTCTATATGCGTAGGAAATAGGATTCTTATAATAATTTATTTAGGTAATTTGAGTTGAATATATTGGTAAAAGGAAAATATATCATTTAATTGTAAGAAGATGAATTATTTTTATCAAACGTTTAAAAAAAAATTGAGAGGTTGGGGGGGGGATGGTAAACGCCTCCCCCATCTTAAAAAAATAAAAAATAAAAATGAATCGTGTTTGTAATGAAATTAGTTTTAGTACGACGTTCAAATTGGTTTAATAGAAATTAAATAGTTTTATTTTTATCATTTCGAGTAGGTGATCTGGCACTTGAGGTGGTATATGAAATTTTTGTATACATACTTATCTTAAGTTTTTATATCATTTACTATTTCGGTTTTTATCTTGTCAAAATTCGATTGAGCAATAAACTAAAACTTGCTTGATTTCAAGGATTGACTATTGGCATTATGTGCGGCGAGTGTGCATCCAACTTCACTAATGACGGGTTGGCCTAGAAATAGTTCAAACTCTTGTCGGTATGAATAAATTGAGACAATTTTTGAATGATCAGGCGAAAGTTAGAGCAAAAAATATTCACTTTTCATAAACCGCCTGGGTTACTTAATTTCAAATTAATTTTATATACATACGACTATCACCAAAATCACCCTATAATTTTCTTTATTTTATAGAACAGAGAAAATATATTCATTTGTATATTTTATAGGTGTGGTTTTCTATATAATATTCTAACTAATCCGCATTTTAATTGAGTTCTTGTTTTTAAAAGCGATACATAAAACCACAAAATTTATTAAAAACACAAAAACCTGGTAAAATGTTAAAATTTATTATAATTATTCGAAATAGCATCTAGCTATATAGGTAAAAATAGCTGAAAGTTGTTATTTTTAATACATAAATGGGTATACCTAGGACGTTTCCACATTCATTTATCCGACTAAATGGTTTGGCAATTTTATACGTCTAAATGGATATAGTGAAATTTCCTCACCCTTTGCTCTACGACTACACTTTTCTTTTTCGGTATATAAGTTTGGAAAAACTTTTTGACATTTAAACGTCTTGTTTGACACAAAATATAGGTTTTTAGGGCATATTACCTACGGTTGATTCTGCAGTGTATACACTTCGTCTATATATGCGATAATACATTAAGTAGATTTATATTTTAAATTATATTACAGTCGAAGTGTTAGCTGCTGATGTATATAATGTAATAATAGACACAGGAAGTTAAGTGTATTAAACATTCTATATATGTATAGCTGGCTGATGTATAAAAGGATGGCTTTTTGGAACAAATTTTTCGTTCGTCTTGCAGATAAATTGCAAAAGTTTGGATAATTTAATATATCTACATTATCCTTTTCTATATGCTTACAATACATATAGGCTAAAACAGGAGTTTTCTACAATCTACATGTGTAGCTATATAGGCACGAAGCGTAGACATTTTTCTAATGGAAGCACAAATAATAAGTAAAGGAATAATGTAAATATTTCAGAAATAAAAATCGTTTTTATTTTTAAATATATTAAACTTTATTTAACCCAAATCGTTTCAATAATGACTGAGATACAAGTAAAATAGTCTTAAAAGTCGTCATCTTAAACAAATCCGCCATATTTAATTTGTATACTCTTGCGAAAACATTACTTTTCTGGCAAATTACCATTTTGTTAACTAAATAAATTGGGTTTCATGAAAGAAAGAAACGATAAAGATAAACGGAAATAAATTCAAATCCGCCATCTTGAATAAGTCCGTTATTTAGTTTTTTATAATTAAATATTTTTTATCAAAAAATTAAGGACACAAATAAGATAAAAAAAAATCCAAAGCAAAATGGTGTCAATATTTTTTATAAGTTATAAAGAATTTTTGTTATGGCCGCCATCTTGAATAATTCAGACATCTTGCATTATTTTTTTTTTCGCCACGTGGTTTATAATTTTTTAGTTTTATCCAAGTCAACAGAATAATGTAAATTTTTCAGAAATAAATAATCGTTTTTTTAATACATTAAACTTATTCAAATCGGTTCATACATGACTGAGATACAAGTTAAAGGGTCTCAAGATTCGCGCTATCTTGAACAAATCCGACATATTTAACTTGTACTCTTGCGGAAACATAACTTTTCTTATATATACAATATTTTTATTGACCGTAAATATTAATTTGATTAGAATCTATGTTGAGCTAATCGGTCAGATAATCATAACGCCATCTTGAATAACTAAGCCATCTGGCATTATAATTTTCTTCGGCAACATGGTTCGTATCTTTTAGTTTTATACAATAAACTTTGTTTTCATAAATAACTGAATACTAAGATACAAATTAAAGGGTGTCAGACTGTCAGAGCCACCATCTTGAATAAATCCGCCAAATTAAATTTGTACTTTTGTGGAAACATAACTTTTCTGACAAATTACCATTTTATTTCCAAAATTTGTTCCATGAAAGTCGGATAGTAAATGTTGATCAGTTAAAGATACACGAAAATTAATTAAAATCCGCCATCTTGAATAGATTTACCTTTTTTAGTAAACATTTACTATCAAAATATTAAAAAAAAATCCAAAGTTTTGGAAAATTGTGTTAATATTTGAACAAGTTATAAAGAATTTCGGTTTGTTGCCGCCATATTAAATAACTTAGTTATTTAGCAATATTTCCCGCCATTTTAAAAGTATTTTTTGGAAAAATTAATTTTCTTAAAATTTTATATTTTTTAACAAAATATTTTTTTTTATAAAAATCGGTTTAGAATTGAGGATAATGCTAATCACAAAGTCTCTTAAGAGCCGCCATCTTTAATAAATTTGTCGTTTGTATTTTATAACTTTTTTTAAACCCTTAAAAATCATAAAATATTAAAAATATCTAGTTTTAAAATTGTAATAAAATATGTTAATTTTTAAAAGAGTTAAACATGATTTTCTTTTTGTCCGGAAAATATTTTATATATCTGGGAGCATACCATCAGTGGAATATTCGTCTTTTTATAAGTTACTGCAAAAACTTGAATGAAAATGTTTACATTTGTAGAAAAAACGAATTTTAAAGTATCTATAAGGATCATAAAACAATCTTTTCCTCATTTTACCTCGCCGCGTGAAAAACTTTTTTTTTTGTAGAACTACACAAAGTCCCATCAAAAGGAAAAATTCATTGAAATTTAAACGAGCGTGACATTCTATAAATTTTTCCGTATTATAAAAAAAATATTTTTGTTGACACGATGATGACGGAATATATTCACGAAAAATTATTATTATTAAATATTTTCTATATCTTCACACGTATCTATTATAAATATAAAATAATTATTTACATTTTTCCATTATACCCCCGCAAAAAAAACAACAACAGCTATCAGTAATGACATTTTAAAAACAAAACAACCCCCATTAGCATCCATGGTATAATATTATCGAATGAAAATCGCATAAAATATCACATTATCAGCTTGCTAATATGCCCGGCTAATTTATTAATGTGACCAAAAACAGATATAACATATAAAAGCGAGGAAAAAACAAAACTTTTATAATTAATCATATTTTTATTAAATATTACCAGAGAGGATGCCCTGTGAACTTGCACAAATTAATAATTTTTTTAAAATAAAATTTTGGCATATTTTCGATAAATCGCCTAAATTTTTACAAAACAGTTTAAAAATTGACAAAAAAATCCTTCATTTCTGACAAACTAAACGAGCAATTTTTTTTAACCCTGTGTTGTATATGTGGGTCGAATGGACCCAAAGCGTATGAAGTACTGTGTTTTTAAGATTAGGATTACACAATTACGCATGTTCGTTTGCAATCATATACTTAAAAACTGATAGGGTTTCTCATATAGTGTCAAAACCCGACCCACTGATCACCAAAAAATATGGCTAGTGCGAGTTGCTGACAACCTTCCACCTTTGATATAGTCGTCAATGAAAACCATGGTATCAGATAGAAAAAAAGGGTTAAAATGGTCCCTATGCTCCCACGCTTTGGAGTAAAGGACACGATGATGATGATGATTTAAAGTAAACAATTTTGAACAGTTTGAAATTGAAAATTAGAAAAATGAACTAAATTTTGACAATTTAAAATTCGTCGTTAAATTCAAGAATATGATAAGATGGTTGACTTTGGAAAATTATTGCCATAGTTCTTTCAAATCAATTTATATTTTAACAATTTAGATGTATGTCATGAAAGGGTTGATCCTGGTCCATGTGATCAATGGCAAACGAAAATCTATTTTAATCAAACATTAAGACAATGCCAAGCATTTTCGTACGGTGGATGTGAAGGAACTGGAAATCGTTTCAGCACATTAAACGATTGTCAATCGATTTGTATTAAACATGAAGAGCCAGCTATAGAGAATAACAAAGGTATTAAGATAATAACAGAAATTGCACTTTTACACGCATCGATTGAATTTGGAAGCAATTTTACGATAACATTTATTTTATTTTTACGTTAGCCATTTGCACGCTTCCCGTTCAGACGGGTAAATGTGCAGATGATTCTACGGATTACCATAAACGATGGTTTTTCGACGATAGTCGAGGATCTTGCATGTCATTTATTTATAGTGGTTGTGCCGGTAATCAAAACAACTTTAGAACATTTGAGTCTTGTGAAGAATTTTGTGGCATTAGTAAGTTTTTTCGATGGTGATGGATTTTTTGTTTGTTTTTCGCTTAACATTGATCAATCATTTGTATGGTAACACTGAATTTTGAAAATCGATTAAGCAGATATATTGTGAGCTTTTTAAACTAATGATTTTTCCAAATTTTTAATATTTCATCGTCTCAATAACATTTCATTATATTATCTCGTTTACAACCTGATTTTAAATTCGTTTTAGGCAAATTCGGCTTATAACTTATGAAACTTATCAAAATTTATATATAATAAACTTAATAATTCAGGTTAATTCGAGACTCTGCGTTGGCTTATTCTATATAATAAATTAATCATTTTGCAGATGAGCTGTTTTTTAAGTATTTTATTATTCCAGTTTTAAAGTAAAAAAATTAAATTCCCAGGACGACCACAACATATTGATCATGATAATCTTCGTACTGCTCGACCAGATTCATGTCAACAGGCCAACGATGAATGCAATCAATTGAGTTGTCCATATGGCATTTCAAGAACTTATGATCAAGATGGCTGTGAACGTTGCGCATGTATAGATCCATGCGACGGTTATCTTTGTCCAGATGATTCAAAATGTGCCATTGACATCGAAGCAGATCCTCAATTGCAAACAGCATTTACACCGATTTGCCGAAAAGGTTTGTTGTCATTATCACTTATTTTCACCTGAAAAAAAAACTCTTTAATTTTTAATAATTTTTAACAATTTGTAATAATTTTTAATAATTTTTAACAATTTGTAATAATTTGTAATAATTTTTAATAATTTTTACTTAATAATTTTTACTTAATAATTTTTAATAATTTTTAATAATTTTAAATAATTTTTAATAATTTTAAATTTTTTTAAATAATTTTTTTATGATTTTTTTAAAATATTTTTATCAAAATGTATTAATTTGAAAACTTTCGATAAATTTGAATAATTTTTATTTATGTTTAATTTTGTTAAAATTTAATTTTTAATATAAATGATTAAATTTTATCACAATCTTTAAATTGCAGTGCAAAAACCAGGCGAATGTCCAGTTCTTCGCAACAATACAAGATGTGATCGTGAATGTCATACGGATGCCGATTGTCGAGGTGATAACAAATGTTGTGTAGCTGGATGTGCATACTTGTGTATATTACCGTACGAAGAACAGCCAGCTACTCCAGCTTATGATACGCCAAGACCATATTACCATAATGCTCAACCACCTGCTCTGGAGCATAAGGAACAACATGAGTTAGACGTTGATCAACCAGAAGGTGCCGTAGCAACGCTTAGATGTTTCGCAACTGGATACCCAGCACCGACAGTTACATGGAAACGAGGAAAAATTATTGTAAGTAAAGAAATATTTTCAGCCAATTTTTAATCGATAAGTTATTTATCTTTTTCACAAAATAAAGATCAATACAAGTCAAGGACGTTACATTTTAACATCAACTGGTGACCTCCAAATCGTTCAAGTGCATCAGTCCGATAGTGGATCATATGTGTGTGTTGCTGATAATGGAATCGGAAAACCAGTTGAACGAGAGGTTAATTTGAAGATTGCAGGTAATTTTTTGTGTGGTTTCTACGCAGTATTTGGTAATCAATTTTAATTGTATTTGTTGGCAAATTTCTAAAATATTATGAAAGGGATTTTCTATACTAACTAAGAATATAAATCTTAACTAATTAATCGATTCTATGCTGACAGACATTGCTAGCAAATTTCTTTTACTAAAAGTAACAGGCAACCAGAAGGTAGCAGGAGGTCTAACCGAAATGAGTTTTTTTTTAATTTCAAAATGTTCCAGTTGTAGTAGCAGCTCGAGTGTAGGCTCATTTTAGGCGAAAAAATGATGCGCATCTTCTAAAAATACTTTCGAAATTATCGAGTGATGGTTAAAGATCTGTTTCAATGAAAATGATAGTTGTAGACAATTTAAAAATGTTCAAATTATAGTAAAGACTCGTGCGTAGGCTTATTTTACGCGAAAAAATGGTGCGCATCTTCTAAAGATTTTTATGAAATGATCAAGTGAAAGGAAAAGATTATTTTAAGAGAAAAAACAAGTTGCAGGGAATTTAAACATGTTTACGATGTCGTAGCGACTTGTGGTTATGCTTATTATAATGGGGAAAACAAGACACCTCTTATAAAAATACTTACGCATTTGTTGAGTGATTGTGAAATATCATTTTGAGAGGTTTTCAATAAAAATGTAAGAAAATTTAATGATCTTTTTTGTGTAGTATTCTTGATGCAATTTTGTATGTCCATTCCTTGATACCTATTGCGGTAAATTTGATCTAAAAATCGAATAAACAAATATTTTTTAGTTTATTTTAAATCTTATAAATCACTTTTGCGGTCAGTCTATAGTCATTTTACCAATTTTTTTCTATCTGATACCTTGGTTTTCATTGATGGCCATATGCATATCAAAGGTGGAGTTTTGTCACCAACTCACACTAGCCATACTTTTTGGTGTTCAGTAAAGAAGTGTTATTAAAGAATAATTACAAATTTTAAATTATTAACGTGTATAAATAAAATTTTTGAGACTCTAATGAGTCTAAGCGGGTCAAATGCAAAAAATATATATAAACACAAAATTAGCAAGTTTTTGTATAGCTGCTGCTGCTGAGTTCCAGCCCTTTTAAGTCTACTGCTGCTAATCTGCTGTGCTGTTGTCACTTCTATGTCCTGAAGAGGAAAACTAAAAAATAATAAAATAAAAATAAAAATGTCCGAAAAGTATGAGGCTATATGTTTGGCAAAAGTTTTTACTAGTATACGGATTTGGCAACATTTTAGCGTCGGTCAGTTTTAAGTGGTCCTGTACTCTGGGATTTGCATTTAGAGTCTGCTAGTCAAAGGGGACGAAATGCTCCTAATTTTAGTAAGTGTGAGTTTTTAGTTGTTCTAAACTCTGGAATTAGTTTTAGGCTTTTATGATTTCTATTTAGAAGGGCCCACTATACTAAAGTAAAGGTTCGGAGGAACTCAAATAGCTGCTTAACTATTAGACGTTTCTTCAAGCACTTGTTTAAAGTAAGTTAACAATGAATAAATCTCTGAGAGCTTTCAGACCGTTTTTTTTATCTAAATAAATCTGTTAATTACGTATTATTTTTAGCAGAAATGCCTATACACATTTTTTTCCTGAATATCACGGCAATCGATAGAAATTGGATAACAAAAAACTATAATAAAACTAGATCTTAATAATTTTTAAAACTTCGTCTTAATTCACGTTTTAATAATTATATATTTAAAAAAATTAAGTAAAACAAAATTAAATATTAATTAATTTTATAATATAAAATATCAATTATTTTATTTATTTGAGGAAGAATATCAATTTAAATTTTAAATGATTGGCTATAGAATTCAACTAAAACACGGAGATTACTTAAAATATATTAAGTAATAATAAATCAAATTATAATAATTTTAAAAATACTTTATTTTTTTTGAAAATATGAGACTCATTTATGATGATGATGGTGAGTTGCTGTTGTTAGTCAGTATTGCCGAACAACAAAACCAATTAGTAAACTTATCTAAAACTGTACTCCGGGCACTGGATGGTGATAGAAATTCCAAATTTTGTGATTCGCTGTCGTCGCTGTCATCTTCTGTTCCACCCATTATGGTCATCTCTTGCAAACTGAATGTATCGCTTAAGTCTTGTTTCATTGAGGATTTTTGCGATTTATTTACTTGATAATAGGATAGTTCGTCATCGTCACTGAAAAAATTAAATATTGTAAATTTAGGTAAAAGGATAACAGAATATATAAAGTCTTTTCTTTTATTGATTTTTCTGCTAAATACTTTGGCTAATATCCAGAAATTTATCAATTTTTAAATGTGGGTTAAGGTTATTGATATTGGTCTGTATATGTAGGATATGCAAAATGTTAAACGCAATTAAATGAGATGAGATGAAACAAAATTACCTATTCTCTGATTTATATTCAACAAGAGGTACATTTTCCTGAAATCCTGGTATTTGAAGTCTATTTATTGGTATCAACGATGGTTTAGCAGTTTTATTTGTATTCTATAAAAAGAAAATGTCAATTCTATTGCAAGCTTGTCTTCAGCACAAAATTACCTCATGATACTGATTATAGTTTCGCTTAGCTCGTTCGACTTTTAATTCTAATTTTCTTTGTAACGTTTTACACGAGAAATGATTTGATGGATTTTTCTTATTTATTGTGTTGAAATTTTTCGCCTGATTGGTATCCGTTGAATCGACCAATGAATTTGATTGATTGGAACTATTCGAAATGCCCTTAAAGATTACTTCAATGTTATTGTTAGAGGAGTCATCACTCTCGCTGATATTGTCATTGTTTATCTAAAATTGTAAGTAAAAGACCAATTAAATTAAATTTGATGAATGATCGATTCCATAGTGCACAAAAATTTGCATCGTTGGCTGATATTTTTTAAAGGAAAATTATTAAATCGCATTAAATCGCACTTACTAAATTAGAGTTATTTTCAAAATTATTAACACTCATCTTATCACCACTTTCAATTCCACTATCTTCCATTGTTATTAACAACAAATTTGTATAAATTCACTTTTAGCACATATGTTTTCGTCTGTCGCGTATAAAAAAACATAAATAAAAGAATTTCTAAAATATATGGAAATCAATTTTTCTCTATATACCTAATGAAAATTTGACTTTTCAGCAGTTATTGATTTTTCCACAGTACTATTATATTGGCGAACATGCGAGCAAAAAAGAAAATGAGAAACGAAAAACGTTGAATGATGGAAATGACGGAAAATTGGTTTGTGTATTTGATATAATATAAAAAACGTTTTATAGTGAAAATGTTTTTCTTTGAGCTTTTATATAAATTATGCTTTTACATATTTTCCGCTATAAAATTTCGGTTACATTGTTAGTTCCAATAAAATGTCTTTAAAATTACCAAGATTTTTTTAAAATTCTTAGAAAGTTCTAAATTTTTACCGTTTATATGCTAGAAAAGACTTTCGGGATCCCAAGAATCTCTTCTACTATACTACTATATCCATGCAGAATCAATAATAACATAATTATTAGAATCGAAAAATATTTTGTATTGCTATATTTTATAAAATTAATCAATATTTAGTGTTAAACAAACACCCTGTAGAATCCATTGACTTATATGTTTTTCTGTTCGTAGATTAGCCTCAAAGACCAGTCCAACACCCATGGCATTTCGTCGTTGCGATGTTGTATAGACTGGCGTTTGAAATGTATTCTAAGTGTTGAAAAAATAGATTTAAATTAATTAAAATAAATTACAAATTTAGTATTGTCCATACTTGTAATTTTAATCGATACACTTCCGTTGGAATTATCGATATAATAGGCAAAGGTTCAACCAACACTTTGGGCAGTGATCTTCTCAGGCAATTATCATCAACTGACCATCTGGCTCCTTCCAAATAGAGACCAGTAATATAGCAGCCCTTTATTTAAATACAATAATTACTAAGATCATTTCATTTTTCCTTATTAATTACTTACCGCTTCTGGTCGTTCCTCAACATCATCAATATTTATGAACTTAGTAACTGTTGTGAATAGAGTGGAACGATCCAATGGCCATAAATTTTTGCGGCAAGTCATCTAAAAAATGTTACAAAAATTTAAAACAATTTATACAAAAATTATATTTACCTGAACTAAAGCGGTTAAATAACTTTCTGGAATGTGCAGGCCAGAAAGCCACATAACAATAGGCTCTCCGGATGCTGTCCAATATTTATATTGTTCGTAGCGTCTCTTTGGAATTAAAAAAATGAACATTTGTTTTGAAAAATAAATAATAATTCTACCCTCAGATGATCCATCCAAGTTCCCAATTGCATACACGTGTCTGGTGCTAATTTTCGCCAATGCAGTGGCAATTGACCGTTAAATAATGCACTTTCAATGCTATCCAGAATGTTGTCCATTCCGATTTCACCCGCAATTGCCTGTATTTAAAATAAGTTAGTTTAAGATTAATTTTATTTTATCAAATTCAGACCTTTCGCAATAAAACTAAAGTGTTCCTAATTCGATTGACTAGCGAATTGTATCGTTCTAATTCTTGCAGTAGAACAACACCGGTCGGTGTAAGATTCATTTGCAAGCCTTTTTTCACACGCCAAACTTCAAAGGTTCTCGGCAATTTATCCAGAATGTCTGCGACAACATTTGATATAAACGTATCTCGGCTTGAACCGGATATTGTGTCACCTGCGATGATGTACAGAAGTTAGAATTAAAAGAAATTTGAAATAATTTGTTTTAGTGCAAGGAATTTGAAAATATTTATTCTTTATTTTATTAATTGACTAAGTCTCTCGCAAAAAAGAACTTGTGCTTAAATTTAAACTTTTTGACCTTACCATCACTTCTATTCCATTTTTGTACTGACGCAAAGAGTAATTTTAAATATAATAAAATATTTGATTGTATATAAAAATATTTATTAAGATTAAAATAATTTATTGTAAACAGATATTTAATAAAAAAAAAAATGATTTAAAAAACTTACCACTTTGTGGCTGCAGCTCAATTAAATGAGTCCACATATCCCGTACTGCCAAAGTATAGTAACCGATTTCAGCATTTGAATGCAATCCAAACACTTCTGGGCTATTGGTCAAGGGTAATGCATCAATTGCGGCTATTGGAAAATTTGTTTTCTAATTAAAATACATTTTAAAAAGATATCAAATTAAATACTTATAAAATCTTCTCGATTTTCACATTCAACTGGAATAACATAATCCACATTGTCGTCCTTGTAGAAATGAAATGGTTGAAATTGATCAAACAGAAAATCGCCCATATACTCGTCCAAGTAGGTCATAACAATTCGACGATCAAAATCATCGATAACCCGACCACCGTACATTACCTGAATTTATTTTTTAGTAAGTTAATAAAAACACTATATTTTTAAAATACCTCGCCAATTAAATATTTCAAACTGTTCCAAGGAATATTATTCGATTTATTTGTCATTATTTTGGTTAGATAAATATTAAGGATATCTGTGCAAACATTAAAATCCGATTCGTTAAAATCATAACTAATATTCCATCCAAGTTTATCGTATTTTCTTCGTTCCTGAAATTGTATATAATTAAATTAAATTATTTAAATTAATCAATCAAATCA
>JANSTW010012118.1:0-15883 GCA_027564275.1 Diadocidia ferruginosa | reverse complement strand
TCATTGCAAATCGCAAAATTTATTGCCAAATTGTCAGCCATCTTCTCAAACAGAATTCTGCCTCTACAATGAAATCATTGGTCATTCAAATAAGGAAAATCAAATCGTATGTCAAATATTTAAAAGCTAATACTGGGTATTAATATTTATTATACTGTGATAGGGGAGACAACCCTGAAATGTAATATTGCCAAAATTAAAATTAAAATATTGTGCGCCATCTATCGGCCGTACGTTGAATAACTTATTTTTTTACAATACTGTAATGTTTAGTAAAATGTAGTTTTTCATAAGATCTAACAAAAACTTTTACGAAACTGTATCTTAACCTTGTTTTTCTCTTTATTAATTTCTAGTTCTGGGAAATCATATCCGATGAACATGGTATCGACCCTAATGGTCAATATCACGGTGACAATGATTTGCAATTAGAAAGAATCGATGTCTACTATAACGAAGTAAACGGTGGCAAATATGTTCCACGTGCCGTTCTCATTGATTTGGAACCGGGTACCATGGACTCGGTCAGACAATCACCGTACGGTCAATTGTTTAGACCGGACAGCTTTGTTTATGGTCAATCTGGTGCTGGTAACAATTGGGCTAAAGGTCATTACACAGAAGGTGCTGAATTGGTCGAATCGGTACTTGATGTCGTACGTAAAGAGTCTGAAGGTTGTGATTCATTGCAAGGATTTCAATTGGCACATTCGTTGGGCGGTGGTACTGGCTCCGGTATGGGAACACTTTTATTGTCGAAAATTCGTGAAGAATATCCAGATAGAATTATGAACACATTCTCTGTATTTCCATCACCAAAGGTAGGTTACACTATTTTTCGATTTGTATTTAGTTTTTCTAAATTATTATTCTCTCTTTAGGTATCCGATACTGTCGTTGAACCATACAATGCCACATTATCAATTCATCAATTAGTTGAAAACACTGACGAAACTTTCTGTATAGATAACGAAGCTTTATATGACATTTGTTTCCGTACACTTAAGTTGACCTCACCAACTTATGGTGATTTGAATCATCTCGTTTCAGTAAGTGTTTTTTGTGCGTCTAGTCTTTTTTCGAAACTAAACATTTTTTTCTTTAGATGACAATGTCAGGTGTTACAACATGTTTACGTTTCCCCGGTCAACTCAATGCCGATTTACGTAAATTGGCCGTCAACATGGTACCGTTTCCACGTCTTCATTTCTTTATGCCTGGATTTGCTCCACTTACTGCTAAAGGCTCACAGCAATATCGTGCACTTACCGTTCCAGAATTGACACAACAAATGTTCGATGCTAAAAATATGATGACAGCCTGTGATCCCCGACATGGACGTTACTTGACAGTAGCGACAATATTCAGAGGTAAATAAATATGAAAAAATATTTAAAAACAAATCTAAAATATTTTTAAATTTTTCAGGAAAAATGTCAATGAAAGAGGTTGACACACAAATGTTGAACATTCAGAATAAGAACAGTAGCTATTTCGTTGAATGGATTCCAAATAACGTTAAGGTAGCCGTTTGTGATATTGCACCAAGAGGTTTACGCATGTCGTCGACATTCATTGGCAACACAACCGCCATCCAAGAGATTTTCAAACGTATTTCCGAACAATTTACCGCTATGTTTAGACGAAAGGCTTTCTTGCATTGGTACACCGGTGAGGGTATGGACGAAATGGAATTCACAGAAGCCGAATCAAACATGAACGATTTGGTGTCCGAATATCAACAATATCAAGTAATTTTCTTTTTCCACAAAATTACCTAAACTCTTTTCTAATATTTCATCATATTATTTGCAGGAAGCAACCGCCGAAGATGACGTTGATTTCGAAGAAGACGAACTCGAAGAAGAACAACAACAAGCTTAGACAAACAGAAATACCATTTTCTAATAATAACATAAAAAAAAGATGTTTTGTGTGAAAATTTTCATTTTATGTTCCTTTAAAAAAACGAATCAACTTTATTTTGCCCCCAACGCAATTGAAGAACAATCCAACATTATTTTCGTTTTTAAATAATTTAAGAAATTAATTTATTTTTGTTTGTAAGTCGAACAAAAAATGCAAGTCATTTTACCAAAAAATAAAAAAAAACAAACAAAAAAAGTTAAATATTTTAGATAATTTAAAAAGAGAAAACTTCTATAAAAAAATCTGAATTGGAATTAATAATTTTAAAAGCATCTAAACTTAAGAATATTACAATAATTTTGCTGTTGCTGCCCCCTTGATTTTGTTTTTCACATATTCTTTTACAAAAAAAAAACACAACACCTCTCCTCCCCTCTTTAAGAAAAGACAAAAGCAAGAAAATATTTTATATTTATATTGTTAAGGCTAAACTTATATTATATATTATATTAGAATGTTGTAGATAATACAATTAATTTAAACAAAAAAGAAAAAGATATAAAATTTGTTAAATTTTTTTATATTTTTTAAATGTCATTGAAACAAAAAGAAACAACAACAAAAATCCATCTTATAAAATTAAAAGAGAAAACAATACAAAAAGTATTACACAATTTTTTATATTATTTTTTTTTTAACCATAAAATTAAAAAGAAATTTTAAAAATTAAATAAAAATAATAAACATTTATGTCGCTTTGCTCATGCAAAACAAAACAAACACAAAAATAGTACTTTTTTATTTGGGAAGTACTACTACTATACTGACAGACTGCTTCTTGAAAATTTAAGCAAAGTCTGATCAAAAAAAAACTTTAAGATACGAAATAAATTAGACTTTTGACCAAGGATGCGAGGATTTGGTTCTACACAGCCATAAAATGCAACATTCATTAGTCAGAAAGAGGTATGGAATATGGATATTAAAAAGTGGGTTGATAATGAAATTGTTTAGAAATTCAATTAACTGGCACAAAAATTGCCTGCCCAAGTAGCTCGGATGTTTAATTAACCCCTCTATTGAAGAATTCAATAAAAGAAGAAAATAGATTTCTGTTGAATTTACGAAGAATTCGTTTTAGTAGAGAACAATTCATACAGAAACAGAAGCTATTTCATGAGTTTTGATATATAATACTTGTATAATGTACACCCATAGTTTTCTGATGATTCTCATGTTGTACAAAATTAACAAAAAAAATGTTTTTAAATGTTAAATTAGAACCCTAAAATCAGTTTTAAAAACAACATTTAAAACTGACGCCTAAATTCGGGACAGTGTGGCTTTTTTTTCTAGCAAAATGTATACTACATATGATCGGAATATGCGCATCTAAAAGGCAACTCTAAATGCATTTGTAGTGAATTCGGTATAATTTATAGTAACATTTTGTGGACTTCGACGAATTAACCCCCGAAAGAAATAACATCCAAATAATTTTTTATTTATATTCAAAAACCAAATAACCCCCGAAGGAATTAATCTCTAAAAGAAATAACCACCAAAATAATTGTTAACTAATATTAAAATGGAAATACCACCCGACGAATTATTAACGCCCGAAATAAATACCACCAAATAATTTTTGTTACATTCAAAAACGAAATAACACCCCAACGGAATTAACGCCCAAATTTTTCGAACGCACACATTTTTTTTCTTCAAACAACGAAATAACACCCAACGAATGAACGCCCAAAAGAAAAACTGTTTTTTATACTCAAATATAAAAAGACATATGTTAAAAAAGGTGTATTGTAAATTGAGTTTTAGTTATGAAATTATGATTTTTTTGCTTTTCAATAAAAATATATTTTGGGCGTTCATTCCTTTTGGGTTATTTCGTTTTTGAATATTAAAAAGTTAGCCGTTAAATTAAAAATTCAAACAAGACTTTTACTTCTTTTTCTGTTTACTAACATTTACAAATTTAATTGGAACGTTTTTTTCTGGATAATCCTGTCGACTCAGTCTGTTATGTTTTTTAAACTATTTGTATGGGAAAGTTTGGTTTTAATTAAATTAAAAAATAAGTAAAAAATTACAGCGAAGGAGTTATTTTTAGGAGAAAACCTTTGAGTAAAAAATAAGTTTCTACACAGAGAACAGAATATATCAGAGATTTCACGTCTTATATAAATATAATCTTTTTTTCGGATGGTCCAAGCTGAAAAAATTTTTCAGCAGCCTAATGTCAAAATCAACCAATCAGAACGCGTATTTTTGTCGCTCATCCGAAAATTCCGCACGCTGAACGCGTTCTGATTGGTTGATTTTGACATAACTTTCGGAAAAAATTTCTCTGTCGGAACTGTAAATCCGGCGTCAGACTTTATAATATACTTAAATTTAAAAAGAAAACGTCTTCCATAACGGAAATCATCAAACCGTCCTACCCACTCGATACAAATCCACCCATAGATGTCGCTAATCAAAACTTACAATTTCGTATAAAATACGTACGTGCAAAAACACGTATATGAGCGAAAGCTTTTTGAAAAGCCGGGTTGCACAAAAAAGCTTTCGTTTTGACAAGCACGATATTTTTTTTCGCTCCCAGAAATTAGTTTTCGTTCGGCAGGGAATTGCATTGTTTGGGAAAATTTTCTGTGGTGTACGCGCGGATTTTCGCAAGGTTTCATTGGATTTTTCACAAATTATTAAAATTTTGGTTGTGCAAATTCTGGTTAAATTCTAAATCTTATAAAGTTACAAAAAAAAAATGATAAATTATTTGTGGATGAGACAAGAGCAGTAAAGTACTAGAAAAGTTTTTGAGAAGAATGTAAGTTTTTCGTTTTTTTAATCAAAATATTTATGTTTGGCTTATCGCGTTTTTTTTTGTTTGTTGTTGGAGCATTAATTTTCTATTAATCACAATTTTGTGTGCATAAACAATTGCATTGTTATTGAATTATTGCAGGTTTTTATTAAATTGTTATAATTTTTTACAATTCGATTATAATTATTATGAAACAACGAAAAAAAAAGTGAAAGGAACAACAAAATTTAATATATTTTAATACTACACTACCAGGCCTCACTGCCTCAGCTTTATATACCTGGGTATTTGCTATATAGTTATACCCAAGTTATACTTGATTTGATTTAAATTATTATTTCATAATATTCAATAATTATTTCTTATGAACCACAAAGTATATACCAAACAACAACAACCGATCGAAAAGGTCAATAAAATAATCAATCTGAAAGTTACCTTACCTATTAATTGCTGCAGATATTGTGAAATTCAATATTTCTTTGTAATTTCTTAGAATTTATAGGAGACTTATGGTCTAGAATCTAGATACTCTAGAATTCTAGATTTAAGAATTTCTTGATTTAAGCTATTGTTTCTAAATATGAGACAAAGTCTATTTAAATATTTATTTATTTTTTATCAATTTATAAATTAATAAGTATTTTAAAAATAAATTATGATGAAACCCCATCCATCATCTAGATTCTAGATATTTGCTAGGTTTATTGCATCATCTTAAATCTAAAAACGTGAGAATCAGTCACTAAAATATAGATTTAAATAATGTATAGTTTGGATTGGTATTGGTATCTCTTTTCGCATTTCTACTGTCATAATCTTTATCATCGTGTGCTTTATTACAATACGAGGGACCATTTTACCCTTTTTAATTATTATTGACTACCATATTATAATCCTATTCCAAAATTTTCCTTTTCCACTGTTATCCTAACGTCCAAAATCTCAATCAGTGGCGAGCGGTAGATTTCTGGAGGAGACAACAAAAAACAATAAAAAAAACGTGATCAATTCTTGGAGTTTTCAGTAAGATTTCTTAAAAATAAATAAGAGTTTATTAAAATATTCAAGTTTTTAATTTAAAAAAAATCAGTCCGAGAGCCCCACTGACACAAACCAAAATATTCTCTATTATAGTTCATATTTTTGAACAAAACGTGTGAACTATAGTAATTTTCAACAACAAAAACACTAGTCTTTAATCTAGTGATCCCAAATAAAATCCTAGATTATAGTGACACTTAAAATCCAGCCACACCAAAATTGACCAATATCCGTAAAACTACTCTATATGCTATATTCTAAATTTCGTTTAAATCGGACAAATACTTATTTTTTGGTTGCTTTTGATGTCAACACTGCACGCGATTTTCGACGTTTTTGACCACCTTGTAACTCGAGAACCACAAATCACCTTCCATTCGTACTGATCACCAACAAATATCATTATGGCTAGTGCGAGTTGCTGACAATACTCCACCTTTGATATAGTCAAAGATATAGTCGTCAATGAAAACCATGGTATCAGATAGAAAAAACGGTAAAAATGGTCCCTATGCTCCCTCGCTTTGGAGTAAAGGACACGATGATGAAATGTTTTTATAGAAATATAAGATAGAGAGACTTACATGTGTAATTTAAGACGCAATATCATAATCAGTTTTATTTATTAAAAGTTTGAAGTAAAAACTTTGCAAAAATAGTTTCGATTTTCGTTCAAGGGATGACTTCGTTTGGTTTATTCATATTCAAACAAAAATATTAAATATCAAACATATCAGTGACGAATATTTAATTCAAAATAATAATCAATAAATTACATTCAAGGCAGATAAAAGAATACCAATTTATTTGAACGCAAATTCACACAACCAAAGTAAAAGTCTTCAAAATTTATTATTCTGTAATATTGAAATGGTCTGATTGTATCGACGTTTAGATACTATATAAGTATATTGTTGCATAGCATGGAATCAGATAGAAAAAAGGTTAAAATTGATCCGTACTCTCTCTTTTTGGAGTATTATGATATTATGATAATGATCATGATTAGGATTGCTCGATATATCGATATGCATATCGATGTTTTCAGATTTTCGATATATCGATAATTTAAATTTGATATTTTGTATTTCGATTTTTTCATTCGATATTATCGTTTTTTTTTGGCTCTCATGATTTTTGAGGAAGGATATCGTAACGTTTATTTTTTATTTTTCTTCGAATATCGATATCAATATTTCTTGAAAATATTGAAATATCGATGTTTTTCAAATATCGAACAACCCTATTGATAATATCCTTCAATAAAAAATACTAGAACCGATATATTTTTAGTAGATCAATGTTCGTAGTAGGATCAGCTCTTTTACTACAATAAAAAAAATTTAGTTTTAATGATGATAATAATAATGATTAAAATGGTTCGATATATCGATATATATCGATGTTTTAAGATTTTCGATATATCTATAATTTAAATTTGATATTTGGTATTTCGATTTATTCATTTGATATTATCGTTTTTTTGGGGCTCTCATGATTTTTGAGGAAGGATATATAAACGTTTTTTTTAATTTTTCTTCGAATATCGATATCAATGTTTTTTGAAAATATCGAAAAATCGACGTTTTTCAAATATCGAACATCCCTAATGATGATATCCTTCAGTTAAAAATAACACTAGAAACAATATAATTTTTAATAGCTCAATACTTCGTAGTAGGATCAGCTCTTTTACTATACAATAAAAATATGCTAAAGTTTAAGGTTACAAATGAGTTTTTCTTTCTATATTTTTTTAATTAAAAAATTTAAACATTTAAATCATTTTTCATTATTTTTTTTTTCATTTTAATTAAAATTCTTTATCGATAATATTTTTGAAAATTTATCGATTTTAAATATATGTAGTTTTGTTCGGTTAACCTCAATTACACTTTGGTTCATTATAATTTATTATAATAAGCAAAACAAAACGAAGAACAGAACAATTTAATAAGAAAACTATAATAATATGAAACGTCAATCTAAATTGACTTTTTGACAGGTTTTTATTTTAAGTTTAGTTAACTAAATATATCAAGAGCTTCCATACAATATAATATTCGAGCTGATCAAATTTTAGAATTAAAAAAATGTCAATTTACATATAATTATGAATACGTTTTTTCTTCAGTTTTTCTAATTCTCATTTTTGAAGAGGAGCCATGCCATCATCTTTAGTTAGGTTGTATAATAATAATGGTAATTCAGACCAAAGAATTATAATATTTCGTATATTAATTTGAATTATTATAATTCTGAATGACAATATATATTATTGTATAATATGACGTGCGTCTGGTAAAAGTGACATTAACTTTACGTATATCTACTTAATTTGGGCTAGCTTGCACACACGCTGTTATAATATTATGTCGTTGAGACACAATAATATTTTCTCGAAAATTATGCGGGTTTTTAAAGTCAAGTAAATAAATTTTAATATTATACACAGAGAACCGTATATAGTACTATATGTGTTACTGGAAAAAAGGTAGAATCTACCATTTTTTACGGTTGTTATGGGTCACCCGGTAAAACGGTTAAATTTGACAGTAAATATATTACTAATTGATTTTTGCTTTTGCTATTCAATAAAAAAATCCATATATTATATAGAGTTTGTATGAAAATAGTACACCCCTTAATTTAGATCAAATTGGCGGGACCATTTATTTTCCGTTTTCCTGAGTCATAAAAAATAAAACCAAAGTGTCCGTCTGTCTGTCTGTCTGCCTGTCTGCGTGTCTGTCTGTCTATCTGTCTGTCTGTCTGCGTGTCTGTCTGTCTATTTGTCTGTCTGTCTGTGTGTCTGTCTGTCTGTCTGTCTGTCTGTCTGTCTGTCTGCCTGTCTATCTGTCTGTCTGTCTGTCTGTCTGTCTATCTGTCTGTCTGTCTGTCTGTCTGTCTGTCTGGCTGTCTGTCTGTCTGTCTGTCTGTCTGTCTGTCAGCAAAATATCAGTGGACATTTTAAGAGATTTGTAGTTCTGGAATTGCATTTGGAGTCTCTAGGTCAAAGGATTTGGCAACATTTTAGTGAGGATGAGTTTCTAGTGGTCTTATACTATAGAATTACATTAGAAGTCTCTAGATCAAAGGTGAAGGAGAACTCCTATACGATATTTTTTTGTAAAAATGTAAGTGTATTGAGAAACCTTTTTATCAATAGTCGGATTGGAGCAATTTTTGGTAAGAGTGTGTTATGAGTTATTAGTGATCCCTTTGAATTTGGAGTCTATAGGTCAGATGGGACGGGTGCTCCCATACATTGTTTTCTTCTAAAAATGGCAGATAAATATGACCATATAGAGAAAGTTTGGCGAAAGTGAAGGCGAACTTACATTCTCTAAATATGATCCTACCCCTCTTATTCTATAAAGAATCATCCCTTTATAGAAAAGTATATTACGAAATTTGAGGAAAACGTGTCCTTTCCGCATGGGCGGGGTTTAAAATTTTTTGTGCAAAAGTATTAAAATGCAATATTTTGATTCTAAGTCTATATAGAATGGGAAGGTGGATAAAATAAAAAATTTTGTACTGTAATTTTAAGGGTGGACACACCTCCTTTAAAAATTAGGGCGGCGTATTGTTTGAATGAAAAATATCAAAATTGAATATTTATAGGGGTTGTGTGATATCAAATGAACGGTTTTTACAAGAGCTACAACTTTAGTTCTAAGGGTTTGAGTCTGTAGTTTTCCCTTCAGCCTTTAGTAGGGTTTAAAGGATTTTTTAGAAAAAAAAATATATTTGCCAATCTAAAGGGCGAACGAATTGTCAAATTTTTTTGTGCGAGTTTTTATTGATTCTATAGTCTGGATTTGAATTTAAGGTCTCAAGGTCAGAGGAGGAAGGGTCTTCTTTACGGGTTTTTTTAATGAGGGCTCCCGGACCGATTTTTGTTTTTATTTTTAAGCTCATAAATTCTATATTTTTTTGATGGAATATATTAAATAAAGTACATGATGAAAATGGCATAAATAATTTTTTACAAGGATAGTAGGTATGGTAGTTTCAATCTCCTTCAAATTTTTCAAAGCATAAAATGTTTTTTTTCCAAAGTGACAGATATTTTTAAAATTGAAAATATACCAACATGACAGCCGTTATGGTGCTGCTATTTTAAATTGTTGGTAGTTACTACTATCAAACAGTTACTAATACTGTAAGACGTTAATTTTCATGTATTGTCTAAGTTACTTTCACTAACCGTAAAAAGTAAATTTACTCAGAGTCTCTGTGTAGTGTGTAATATTTCTCTAAATAAATGGGTTTTATGTATAAGCATGACATTTTTCATTACTTAAGTTTTAACTTGGTGTTTTTGTACATAATATACATACAATACATTGTTATGTGGATGGCTTTAAAAAAATCAATGCAACAAAAGTAATGTTAATTTATTTAAATGCATACATAAATCTCAATTGTTTATTATTATTTTTTGTCATCCATTTTTTGTTAATAAATGTTAATTTATATTGTGTTAACATACACAATTCATTCATTGTTTAAAGAGCGCCTATATATAGTTTATTATGTTTAATATTATTATTATATAATTTATGTTTTGATTTGTCTTTCATTTTTTATGAGATGGTATGTTGCGGGTTTAAAATAAAATTAAATAATTTTTAAATTTTGTACAGAGTTTTTTTTTAATTAAAGATTTTTATTGATAATAATTACTACAAGTAGAGTTTTTTTCGATAAATTTTCCAATAGATATTGTAAAAGCAGCAAAACTTTGCTTAATTGAATGATGAATGAAAGGATATGGACATTTTAAATATTTTTATGTGAACTTTGAATTCGATTATTTATATATAATATGTTTTATGTCTATTGGAATACAGAGTGTACAGTATAGGGATGTTCGATTGTTTAAAAGACATCGATATTTCGATATTTTAAAAAAATCGATATTCTTCGATATATCGAATATCGAACGAAGGGCAAAAAAAACTTACGAGCGTGATGATTAGTTTTGCTATAACAATTAGATTTGCCATAGATGATTCGTGTCGATATGTCGATATTTCGAACTGTACACTATACACAACAACAATCATTCTGATGCATCGCTCATATCTTCAATTTTGTTAGTTTTTTAAAGAGAACGAAACTCACCATATTATACACACATACTATAAAAAGTATATACCTGCGGATGGATATATGCTTATAGTATTTCTTCGTGGTTTTTTTTGAAACGAACGTGAATAATAAAAAAATGTGTATGCTGTATATATGATATTATGAGATGTGATGCAATTTTTCTGATTTTTGAGCTCCAGTTCTTTTTTATAGGTAATTTTAGTAAGTAAATTTATATTTAATTATTCTTTTTTGGTTTAATTTAGTAACGGTGTAACGGTGAACGAATCGCACGTATGATCGACCGCCACTGGTACTAAATGACTCTGACGATCTATGGGTTAATTTTTAATAATCAAAAATAGAACTGCTCATATAAATATGCAACGCGCAGCTGGTTTTTCGGTAATCGCATAACAAATTCTTTTTTGTCAAATTTCCTGAAAACAAGATTTTTATTATATGGAGTTTTTTTGCCAGTTATACCTATCTACAATTTTTCCTATCTATATAATATATACACTTTTCAATTATTAATCCAAATCACGTAAATGGGGTGGTTTATATTTATATTTCATAATAAATTTTTGGATATTTTTTTTGGTTGCTGGTATATAGTAATAGTTAGTTATGTATAAAAAAAGCACTTATATGTTATACAATTTTCCATATATTTCATAATATATATATAGTTGACTTGACTTGACTCAATTCGAAATAAACACACATAGAGCTCAAAATACAATATAATTTTATTACACCATGGTGAATTTTGATGTGTGTATTGTTGTATAATGTTTGTAGGATAATATTTTTTATTTTATTATAAAGTGTATATTTTATAGTAATAATATTATTCGTGTTTAAAATAAATAAAATTTGCAATTTTTACATGCAAAAAAAACCGAAAAATTTCAACCCATTTTTTTATTGAAAGCTATTTTTTTTTATAGAATTTTTAAATTTATTTTATTAATAAAAAAAATAGACAAATACATTTTTTTTTCTATTAAAATAATTATTATTTGGATAAAAAAAAATCATAACTTTTATGTAATAAATAAATATACTATTATAGAGGGTAAGCGTTTTTCAATTAATTTTTTTTTTATTATAACTTCAATAAAAAGGGTGCGTTCCGGCCATTTTGCAATAAAAAATTAATTTAAAAATTACAATGGCTTAAATCTGGACTGAATAGAAGTTGATTTTGCATTGGAAATTTTGTGACAAGCCGAAAATCGGATCATAATTTAAAAAAAATTATATATAGAGCCGGGCTCATAAAGTGAGACTGTGGCAAGCCAAACTGCGTTTTTCAATTATTTTTTTTATTATAACTTCAATAAAAAGGGTGCGTTCCAAATCATCCAGAATTCAATTATATAATAGAGACAAAATGAATGGTTTTTGTCAGTAGTTGGCTCATAAAGTAAGACTGCGGCAAGCCAAACTGCATATTTATTATTTCACAGTATCTACAAAAGTTACGTTAATTTTATAAAAAATTAAAACTTTTATTTATATAATATTTTTTTCATATAATATTTTTCTGTTGAAAAAATCTACTTAAGTAAGGTTCCATATGGCCCCAAAAACGACAATACGCGCCTTTGAAGCAAATTTTCCAGAATTTTATTGTTATAGTAGAACAATATTCTTCAAAAACATGTAACTTACTATTTCCTATAACTCTTGCATACAAAGTTTTTCCGCATAAAACATTTTGTTTTCGAGATATTAATAGAAATATGCTAAAAAAGACGACATCTTGAATTTGTATCACAAGATATGACAAATCTATTCGGCCGACAACTTTTTTCGAAAAGTAATTTAATCGTGCATAAACAGTTTTTTTTTTGCATATATATTGTCGACCAGGCTGTAAAGGGCTAAATTGACCCCTGTTTAAAAAACTGAAAATACTCTATCTTGAATAATTGCTTTATGTGACGTCACATTTAAAAAAGAAAAATGTTAAAAATCACAAAAACAAATTTTAATTAGTCGTTAAGACAAAGGAGCCAATAAATGTTTTGTGTTTTGACGCCATCTTGAATAACGACGCCATCTTGAATTTTCCAAAACACTTTCTTATTGATTTTGCCTTATTTTATTTTTGTCTATAACATAAGTACCACAAATTTATGAATACGTGGCACCTACAGCGAATCGGGAGCCATATAGAACCAAACTACTTCTGCAGGGGGTAAGAAAATATATCATATGGAAAAATGTTAACCCTTTCGAGCGTGGTGTACTATAAATATTGTACATGAATTTTAATAAATATTAAAATCAATAATAAAATTAAATAAAAAATAATATGAAAAATTAAGTTTCATGAATAATGGTTCTTAACCCCTATGTGCACTACATTTTGTACAACAAATAAAATTTAAAAAAATATTGTTTGATGCAAAACATTTGTTTTACATCCTTATAACTAAATATTACAAAAAATAATAATTTTAAATCAGCATAATTAATTCCCGTTCGAAAGGGTTAAGTATCTATTTTGATTCATTCTTAGTTTATTTTTTTGAAAAATTTTTTAATGACAAACATTTGTCTTTTACATACTTAACAATAATATTATAGTACTTAAATTAGAGTTATCACATGCATTTGCATTTTGCAGCAACACGAATAATATTTTAATACTCGCACAAATTCCATATAATATAATAATTAATTCTAAACTAAAATATTAAATTTGCTCTAAAATATTTAAATGTACCCAATTTATATAGGTAATTTGCATAAGCATTACATATAAGCATATATACATCTTGATAATTTATTACACATAATATATAAATTACATATAAATTATCTAATTATAAAATTATATAAATTCAAACATATTAAATTTAATTAAATTTGTTCAAAAATACTCGAAATTTAATATAAATTAAAATGTATATTAAATACGAGTAAATATTTTATGTAAAAAAAGTAATTCAGGCACTTTAAAAGTATAGTTATATTGAATTTACATGTTGGTCCGGAAAAATGGTAAATTAAAATGTTTTA
The DNA here is from genome assembly GCA_027564275.1 of Diadocidia ferruginosa. Classification (NCBI taxonomy): domain Eukaryota; kingdom Metazoa; phylum Arthropoda; class Insecta; order Diptera; family Diadocidiidae; genus Diadocidia; species Diadocidia ferruginosa. Next base: position 1,992 of record JANSTW010012118.1, on the reverse strand, counting down.
AATGTCCAAAGACTTCTATATAGTTAAACAGATTTGCAAATATTTCCATATACTTCCTGGACGATAGGTACTTTATTAATATGAAGATTATATAGAAAACTACAGGATGCAATTACGTAATTTTACCTAAACGAATTCAAATGTATAGGGTCTAATGGACCCAATTGTATATATTGATAAATTACAGAAACTTCGTCAACATTATTATCAAATAGTTTTTGTTGTTGGTAAATATAAACTAATTTACTGTAATAAAATATAATGCTAACGTGGGGTCCATCCGACCCATGTATTTATCTTGATAAATTATAGAAACTTCGTTAGAATGACTTAATTATTTATTAAATATAAAATAAAATTGTTAACGACATTTTTATTATTAATGAACAAGTTTAATGTCCTATACAGAATTTGATTACAAACTTATGAGCATACGCTCTGGGGTCCAATAGGCCCAACCTATGCTTTATAAGGTTAAAAACTTAATTTAATTTAATTCAATTAAGCTGCATATTATACTTAAAGAAAAAGTTTAATGTCCTATACAGAATTTGATTACAATCCAACTTATGAGCATACGCTATGGGGTCCATTAAGCCCAACCTATGCTTTATAGGGTTAAAAACATAATTTCTTTAATTCAATTAAGCTGCATATTACACTTAAACAAATGTATCAAACTAGAGGTACCTTTACTCGACTGACTATATAAAATACAAATAACATTAGTTTAGAATACGTCGCCATATTTATTTTTAAAGCATTTTCCATTTTGCAATTTATATAAATGAAAAACTATTGAAAAATCCATTATAGTTTTTTTTGTTCCTTAACGCTTCAGGGAATTTTAATGTGCGTTTTTATAAAAGTATAGGAAAAATTTAGCTCTACATATTATTATTATTATTGAGACTCAAAAGGACTTTTATATCCTCGTTTGCGGAACAATATTGTATATATGGGGAGAGGGTTCAAATATATATATAAAAGAAAATATTTTGCTTATACATATAATAATTGATTGATTGTATACAGAGATATTATTATATTTAATGGTAAATTTCAATAAAGTTCAATGAATAATTGAATTTTTTTTCTCCTTTATTGTATAGTTAATGGCATATTACGTGTGCACATATTATACATAAAGTTATATATGGAGAAGATTGAGGGTGCTAATTTCTATTTTATAGAAAATATGAAATATTGAAATATATTAAAAAGTAATTGCGTTATGAATCAATATGGATTATGTGTAAAATGATGTATCGATTTTTGTATGATGAAAACAATTAATTTGCTTTAATTTTTTAGGAAATGGCTTACGATTCTAACATTTTCTATACTATTTCCAAATTTTCTATAATTTGATATCAAAATGTTGAGCCTGAAAGGGTTAACTTTTAGGTTATAATTTTTTTTACGCGACATATCAATATATTTATTTATTATAATACAAAGAATCTATATACAAAGTTTGTTTCACGGCTGATGTCGTATGGTAGTACAGAAACAAACAGAGAAAATCAAATAATCAAATTTTTTATATGATTTTTATTTTTCGACAATATATCATAGGCTTGTGTAACATATCAAATCTTCAATCATTTTGATCGAATCAAATCAGAAATTAAATTAAAAATTGATTAGATCAAGAAACTATCTTTTGATCGAATCAAAAATTGATAATATCAAAACTGAGCGAATCAAAATTTAAATTCGATTAGAAAAAACATTTGGATTCGATCAAAATTTGATTCGATCAAAAAATCTATTGGCTAAACTACACTTTAGCGCTTATGGCCCCAGGCCCTAACGGTCCAGACTTCGAAAACCACTATAACTCTTGGCGCTCTCTCCTCCCCTTGGACGGGGGAGGGGGCAAAGTTTGGTCAAAATTTCAGAAAAAATTAACATTGGGGGGGGTGTGAAGGGGGGGGGGGTTAGGAGGGGATGATATCAAATTAAAGGTATAAGTTTTGGGACCGACAT
>JANSTW010012007.1:0-15884 GCA_027564275.1 Diadocidia ferruginosa | reverse complement strand
TCTAATACAAAAATTCAAATTCGCTATACAAAAATTCAGTTGGGTTGTTGTTGTTGGGAACATTTCATATACAAATTATTGTTGTAAATTTCGAGTTGGCCGCTCGCAATGTAGCTAAACTAACACATACATAAAGGCTCGCTAGTACAAACTATACTGCACACTGCGTGCATCCACAGCCATGTTGGCCAACATAACAAATAAAAATTATTATTTTGACAACCTAATTTTTTTTCTTCCCATCAGAAAGTACAGAGACGATACGAGCGATTTTCCGCACTACGCTCAGCGCAAAGTATTTAATTTTCTTAAATATTTTGGATTGAAATATTATTTTTTTAAATTAAATACTGATGTAATTAATCAGGACTAAATGTAATTGTTTAAAATGTTTAATTTTCATTGAATTGTTAAACTAATTGAAGTGAATTTCTGGTTGCTGGCGAAAACGGAATTTTGTCCATCGCGTTTGGGGAAACAAGCATTTTCTATATATTCGGCGTTCGCGTAACTAGAAAAAATCCAAAAAGAAAAATTGTAAAACGCGAACGACAAAAAGAATTGAATTTGTTCACGATATTAATTAATTGCTGTGGCCACCGGAATATTGGAAGAGCGTAAAGATGGCTGAAGCTGTTGTCGTAATTGAGGATCAACCACAGATTCCTCCAAGATATTTTTGTCATTCATGCAATGTAGAAATGGAATCAGTTTCACCGGTGAGTATAATATATTAGAGCTGCTATTTCACGTATTTTTTTTTCTTTTAGTAGAAATCCACCCTTACCATTATCATCTTCATCGCAATATTATAATATGTACCGTGTCGTCACTCGTTCATTATGCTAGTAACAAATATTTTGGGTTAGGTTTTTTAGTGATTTTATTTTTAGAATTAATTTGCCAGCTGCAAAGTGGTCTCTAAGTAGAGTCGCCAGATTAGGGATAAGAATCAAATTGAGAAAAATGTGTCATTCACAAAATGCATATTCAGATGAAAAAAATTCCTTTACACAAATGACTCAATTAAATCAAACGTTTTGCCAATATAAATTAATTAAAACAATTTTATAGTTCTAATTAAATAATATGTTAATTTTCGAGTATTTTTTTCAGCAAATTGTAACCTTGAACTCGCACATAGGTAAATTTTAGGTGTTGGTATTCTGATATGCCTACCTACTAGTAATAATAATCCTATGCAGCTAAATTATTGAACTATTCCGAAAATGTCATTCAGAATAAACCTGAAAAAAATTAATGATAATTAAATGCTTCAATATTTAACAATATATTATACAGAGAAATGCGATACAAAATCAAAATATTATAATATATTTTTTGTGACGTCACTTACTTTTATTAACTAAATAAAAATAAAACACGTAAGTATAAAACTTTTGCAGTTTTTGCGATATAGTATTGTGTCCACTCCACACCGAATCTAATCAAAATATTGTAATCACGATTTTGTGGTTCAAAATATATTTCTATTTATTTGTTTATATATAAATACTAAGAAAATATTTCATGTTCTTTTTAATTTATTTAAATAGAAATTCTAAATTATAAACGAAACTAATCTAAAGTTGTTGTTTTGGTTAGCAGAGTTGTAGGTTATGGATTTTTAAAATTATTAAAAAAGCAGTGATAACAAGAATTAATTATTTTTTACACTGAATATTATTGTAATACGGTAATATTATGAGAGCCGTTTATTTTGAAAGTGGCATAAGTCATAATAGGATTGGCCAGAAAAAAAATATTCCAATTTTTTAACATATAAAAAGAAAATCCAAAAAGAAGTAAAGTCTTCATGTAGTTATGACTTTATTTTTATTTATTTATTAATCAGTCATTGTGCAATATGAGTTTTAAACTCTTGTTTAATTGCACATATAAAATTCAATTGGGGTAAGTGATAGTACAATTGAAGAATGATTTAGTTTTGCGAAATTTTAGGGTTTAATCATTTTCGAAAAATTTAATTATTAATTAATTAATTTAAGACCCAGCAAAAAAAACATACAAATTTCCAATTTTCAATTCAAATTTCTTTAAAGTATCCTGTACTTGTTATCCAAAACACCCCGCAACTGCAGCCGCACCGATTCTCAGCACAAGTCAGAATGTGAAAAAAAAGAAAATAAGAAGGAATTAATAGTTCCCCTCAAAGAAAAAAAAAACAAAAGAATTAATACAAAAAAAAATACATTTGTGCGTGAGCCAATCAATGACAGCGTCCAAAAAACACAAATAAATGAAAACCAAATCACTGCTGTTATAGTATGTATAATATGACCACTGCTTTTTTCTAAATTTCTAATTTTTCTATATTTTAATTTGATTTTTATATAATTTATTTGTCAATTGATGGATATTATATAAAACAAATAAAATCACTAAACTATCTCTTCGTAAAAATTGTGTAAAAATGTCTCGAAAAACTGCATGCAGGTTTTAAAATTCATATAGGACTCGGAAATTGAAGAAACAACGCCCTCTATTTTTTATATTCAAAGTTATGAATCGAAATCTTATGAAATTTCTTCAATATGACCTAAACAAATTTAAATTTCAATATTTTGTTTTTTTTATTCTCTTTTTTAGGAATACACATGCCTACTGTGTTCCGGTGGTTTTATCGAAGAACTACCAGCTTCGGATCGAACGTCAACGAGTAGTGGTGGCGATACTGAAATGTTGGATGGTCGAAATTATATGGTAACAAATTATTATCAACATTTCTAATCATCATATAATGAGAGCAAATTTCAGTGGCGACATGTTTGCGAATCTAAATTAAACATTGTCTTTTCTATACAAAACTCAATGTTTAATTTAGCTTCCCAAAGATGTCGCCACTGAAATTTGCTCTTATTGTGTGGCTATCATATAAAAATACAATGCTAAAATAAAGAAAACATTTGTAGCGAAAAAAGATGGATACAATTAAAAAAAAATCAGTAGCGACATAAAATTTCTTCTCAATCAACCATTGGATTTTCTATCTAAAATGCAATGGTTGAATAATAAGATCTTAGATATCGCTACTAAAATTCTCTTTCATTTTCAGTATTTAAATTAAATACTCTTTGATAAAACTCATAAGAAATTGATCTGAAATTTATTTGAATAAAATTGTTGTTTTTTTTTAAACAGGATTTAAATTCAAGATTAAATGAGGAAATATCATCGATATTAATGTCCGTTGCTGGCGGTGCTGCTGCCGATGAGTTTATGCAATCAATTCCAAATGTATTACAGCATAGTTTGGTGGATGGTGGCGGTGGGGCAAGCGTAACGTTGGGTCGTGGTGGTAATAGTGGTGGAGCCAATGTTATTGTTGGCGGTGGGCCACGGCGTGGTGCAAATTTATTGAATAACTTAGATTTCGACAATGTTGTACAAGATTTTTTGATATCGATTGTGGGAGGGGCGGGCGGAGCAGCCGGTCCACCAATGTATTTTATGGGAAATCCTGCCGATTATGTGTACACTCGTGATGGTCTAGACACAATTGTAACACAATTGCTCAATCAATTGGACGGAACTGGTCCGCCACCATTAGCTAAAGATAAAATAGCTGAAATTCCATCGGTTGGAGTGACTGAAGAGCAAGTTCAATCGAAATTACAATGCTCGGTGTGCTGGGAAGTCTTTCAAATATCCGAAACAGTTAGGAAATTACCATGTCTGGTGAGAAATGCGTAGTAATTGTCGTTTTATAATAGGTTTGTTAAATTTTAATTTTTTTTAGCATATTTATCATGAAAATTGTATAGTTCCATGGCTAGAAATACACGGCACATGTCCGGTGTGTCGTAAAACAATAAATGAAAATCCAGATGATCAGCTACCTACATCGGTTGCTGCTGGTGTGGGCAATAGCTTAGGTAAGTATTGAATAATATCTAGTTTCTCTTCCTCCAATACAAACTTTTATTCCCTTTCGGAATTCAAAAGTTTTAAAATTAAAGAAAAATGTTTTTTTTGCGATTTACGTACAAAATTCACTATCGAGAGGTTGTCAAAATAAACAGGCTGGTGCCGCGTAAAACATCTCTATTAAAGTGCGAACATTTTACACTACCGTTACACCAGTAGCCTGTTTTTTAGTAGGTTCCCGCTCAAAAAATTATAATCAACATGGCTGATTGTCAGGCGAAACTTTTATATATTTTTACCGCAGTAATACTAAAATCAATCGCAATTAAATTTTTCGCTTAAACCGGAACTACATATTGTGAATGGTTTGTTCAATCGACGCAAGTGGCGTAAATGACGATAATTCAAATTTTTTCAAGCTACGGTGTTTTTAAACCAAGTGTCCATTCTGAATTATCTACATTTATTCTGTGCTACCGTTACTCGCCGTAAAATCCATGTATTTTATTATTACCATATTAATATTATATTTTAAAAAACGAGTCTCTTGATAATTTTTGAATTATGCCACTAATGGCCATATTATATTAGAATGTAATATTGAAATTTAAAAATAAGTCAAAATATTAAAGCGAAAATTGGCAAAATGTAAACAATGCAAAAAGGCGAAAATTTTACGCAATCGTAAAGATATATGATATATGACGGTAAAAATACATAAGTAATAACCAATTCGCCGTAAAATAAGCCATGTTTCTTTGTTAATTTATTTCAACGGGAAAGGCAACGTAGAATTTCTCTCAATCAATTAAAAATTGGTTCGAATATTAGAGCTATATCCGTTTTGAACCATCGGTAAAGGTTTTGATGTAAAAACTAAAATTTAAAACAAAAAACTTACATTTTTGACCTAAAAATTTTGTAGATCGTTAACGTTCTCTAGTTATCAAATACTAAGAACTGAGTTTAAATTAAAATTCCTTACAGCATATGCATTATCACGTCCTGATAGAGTTGAAAATAGTTACAATAACAGCTCCTCATCATCAACTGGACATAATCGTGCTTCAACCAGTGAAATTTGGCGAAATTTTGGCCGAAGTAATTCTCAACAGTCACAGCAACAACAGCAGCAGCAGCAGCCACAACAACAGCAACCGCAACCACAGCAACGTTCATCTTCAAATGATCAATTACGTGATGATATTTTCGATTTTGATTTTGATTAAGAAATAAGATAATTATATATAATATACTTTACATAATTAATTTTGAAATATAATTAAAAAAGAAAACTTTTGTGCGTATAGTAAAAATAATAAAATAATTGAAACATAAATACCCTCCCATACATAAATTACAAACTATAAATAATTAATAACGTATTTAAAATCAAAAAATATGAATGCATTTTATGTTGATCAAACGGTGGACGCCCTACAAAAAAAACGTTTAAATTTTAGAGAATACAGGATTTTTTTTTTCAAAATTGTATAATTATACATTAATATAATATTATATATTGCCTCTGTCGTATTTTATTAAAACAACAAAATTTCAATTATATTAAGATACAAAAAAAAAACTATATAAAATACTATACAAATAAAACAACAACAAAAAATGGTTTAATTTAATTAATGCCATCAGCTTGACATAAACTTTATACTCAAATTAGTTTTTTTTATTGAAATTTTGTGAAAGAATTTTTTCTTTTTAAACTACAGAATTCGCCGTCAAATGTCAAAAAGTTAATATCATGTCCTACAGAGACTGCGATTAGCTCGGATATGGCTATAAACGGAGATCGAAATATTTATATTTCAATTTCGTTTAAGGAACATTTGTTGATGCCCTATGGCTATGGAGTAGAGGATGAGATGATGCATTTATTTGAATTTTTGAAGTTATTGACAGATTATCTGTCAGGGTCGACGTGTCTAACATTAAATCGCCTTTATTTTTGTGCACGGCGAATTGGTCGTTATATGTGTAGTTAATATCTTAAATTTTAAACAGAAACACCCTCTTTGTTAATGGATATAGTTCCGCATATTTCCGCACCTATATCATTTCATGGAAAATGTGTCGCTGTTTGTCGTTCATACATAATATAAATCGCCAAAATATAGGCAATTTTTCAATTCAAATTTCATATTTTTGATTGTTTTAAAAAAATGGCCGTTGCTGTGCGTAAATAACAAACAAACTTTAATTTTTCTGGTGAAATTGTGAATTTTATGACTAAAATTGCTAATAAATGCAATAAAAATTAATTAAATGTTAATTAAGTAATTAATAAATCTTAATTATAAGGAGAAAATCTACAACTGGTTGAATAAGGAAGAAAAAGTAGGTAATAATTGTCCGGTCCGCTTTGAATTGGACGCTTTGTTATTAGATTTTTAGAAAATCATTTTTATTTAATTCTATAGCCTAACAATGCCGTCTCATATAAATGTAACACAATTTGATATAACGCCAAACAAACGTAAGCGAATTAATTCATTTATAAATCAACATGAAGTACGATTGGCCGCCCGCGGTTCGACGATTCAAGCCACAAACAATGCCACCGGAAACAAAGAAAATAAATTTAATTTTATGTTGGGCATGGAAGAAAAATCCCTTGCCGAAATGGTTGTCAACAAAACGATTGATAATCCATTTGAGGTAATTCGTAAGCCACCAAAAAAGAAGAAGAAAAACGATTTTGAGGAAAGTAGTTGCTTCACAAATGCGGCCCTTAATCTTAATGGGCCCGAAAAAGTGGTAAATCCATTCGAAATAGTTCGATCACCAATTGCACCGCTAAAGACACCGACACATTGTTTTATAAATTCTGGACTAAACATACGAGGGCCTGAAAAAGAAGTTTGCAATCCCTTTGAAATTGTACGAAATGCGCCTGAAAGTTTTGCCCCAGCAGCGGCTGTACCTACTGAATCAGCAACTGGTGAGTATAGACATATTGGCATGGGTTTTTCATTGATTATGTATTTTTGTAGGTATTGAAAATCCAGCATTGGACGTATCCTTGTCCAAGAGCAAACCAACAACTCGTGCTATTTCCGTACCATTTACGCCAACCTCAAATTGTCGCATTAATTTCAATGACATTCCACTGGAATCATTAACTCCTTGTTCGATGTTAGCAAGTAAACTTGTATTTTCCCCAATTGCAGGAACCGAACAAGAAACCCCCAAAAAATCCAATCCATTGAAAGTAACATCTGAACTGTCTGTAATTAGTGAGGAAGCTATCGACATTGCCGAAGAACTGGATTGCTATCAATTGGAATTGGAAAACAGTATAAATGAGGCTAAGAGTGACAAGAAGAAAGTTGGTGGCTGGAAGCGGACGAAAAACCTGATGGACATGAAAAATAAAGAGAAATTCTCGAATCGTTTAAATAAGCTTTTCACTGATGGCGAAGCAGATGATGCGGTGGAAAAAGATAAAGCTGACGAGCCTAAAAATTCTGAATCGGTGGAACCAGTGAAAAACGAATCATTGTCCTTTACAGAAATGTTAAATGAATGCATTGACGAACACACAAAACCAAAAGACGTTGCCTATGAACAGTGCAAAACCGACGATTCAAGTGAAGATGATGAATTTCAATTTAAAAATCCTCAACCATTCGTGCGGACTTTTCGTCGAAAGAGCACCCGCCTTAAGGCGGCTACTAGCACTGAACTTTCCTCCAATTCTTCATCAACCAAATCACTAAATGAACAAGAAAAACCATCGAATAATTTCCGTAGTTCTATTCGGAAGAGTATTAGAAAACTGATGACTTCATCAAATTCAGAAAAATCAATCCCTGAAAATGATCAACATTCGACAAATCTTTTCTCTTCGCTAAGACAAAGTTTACGACGCAAAAAACCAGCACAAAAATCGTCAGCAGAAGAGGAACTTTTACAGCATCATGATTTGTCCATTTTGATTGACGACGATCGTAAAGTATTTAAACAAATAAAAACCAATCGAGACGAAGAAACCGTTGATTTGATGCAGGCGAAAAGGTCAATACGGAGTAGCTTCCGGAATACAACAAAGGATGTTCGACGTCAAGTGATGAAATCGGTATTCAAAAGAAATGTCGAAGATTATTGTTTGGATTAGAAAACTCGATTTTATTTTTAATTTATTTTATATTTTTTATTACATCACAGATAGTTTTGTTTGGCACCCTGCACCTTTAACAGTTTATAGCGAGAGGTTAACCCGAGGGGGTAATCACTTGAAAAATATTTGTAACACTAACTGCCATATTGAAATGACTGCCATGACTTCCATGACTTCCAAAAATTAATTAATGGAAGTTATGGAAGTCAGATTGAAGTCAAGTGGAAGTCATGGAAGTTAAGTGGAAGTCATATAAAAGTCATGCAAGTCATATGGAAGTCACTTAAATAAATTAAATGACTTCCATTACTACCATGTGACTTCCATCGAGTTTATCCCAGGACTTCCATGTGAGTACCCTCGGGTTACCACTATGAAAAATTGTGTCCCACTGATTTTCAAATTTTAATGATTTCCATTTTTTTAAATTATTTTCAAATGATTTATATAAGGTTGTCCCATGATTTCCAATAGTGGTTAACCCCTCGGTTTATACTGTTTAGTAAGTATTTGTCAAAAGGACGATTTTTCGTGGTCAAGATAACACGCAGTTTTCATGTTATTGAGATATAGATAAAATCATGGGACAAATCATTGATGGTATTATATATTATTCTTATCGTACCCAACTGTAATCTGTAGTTATCGGAGGTCGCGAGAGAGCATTTTTAAAATTTACTTAGTTTTAATCCCATTAACTTGATCAAATCAAAAAGTTTAAGAAAATCTTATCAAATTTTAATCATTTTTTTCTTAAATCTGAGAGGCTCGATTATAAAACTCGATATTATCGGTATCGAGTCCAGATTAAAATTCCGATACGCTCAAATGTGGCTATTATGACTTCTAGATGATAATGTAAGTGTAAATTGAGTATATCAATATTAAATGTATATAAATTATACCACTCGATCCGATCGAGAAGAAGCTATACATTCAAGCGTATCGGAATTTTAATCTCGACTCGATACCAATAATATCGAGTTTCATAATCGGACCTCTGATCCATATAATTAGATCTCATTAAGTCTCAAAATCTGACCAAATTTACTTATAATTAAGCCAAATTTATTTCGACTGATGTAAAGCAGCTCTTGCATGCCACTTATAGTAATTAACAAATTAAACCGAAAGAACACAAATTTCTGTAATAAAACCAAAAACTATAACAAAAATATTTAAAAAAATCACAAAAAGTAAATTCAATATATTAAATAAATCCTAATTTTGTAATTCTTTAAAATTATACTAATTCGCGTGCAAGCTGCTTAAGACAATAATTTTTAAGCCCGTGTTTATGATAATAAGTTCTTAGATATATTTTTATTTATTATTTAACGTTTGTTTGCACCCACCCTTAATCATTTATTATTATATAATTTAAGTTTATAACAATTTTGTGAGTTTTTTGTTTTATTAAAAAATATTTTTTTAGAATTTCCATTTCTTTTTTAATTTAGGAGTATTGTTGTGATCGAATATTGCTGTCGTGTAGCTCCCATACACAATTTTAATTAAAATGTTAAAAATACTATGCAGTAGTGTGTGAGAGAGAAAGAGATGGTAATAGAGCACAATATATTTTCCAAGTTGAAACTTTCGCACTTCGTAAGGCAACTTAGTAGATCAGGACTTCTGCTTTGATAGCCAGTTGATATCTTTGCGCCTCTCACCTCCTCGAAACCAATCACGTGCAAAAAGATGCTAAATATTCTAAGTATCAAAAATAAAATCCGCCTTTTCTGAATTTCAGAATAGAATAAAAAAGTTGATTTAAAAAAAAATATGAAAATTAAAAAAATTAGGATAACGAAAGTAAATTTGGAAAATTTACGAGTGGGAAGCCTGCGCTGTCAAGCAGCAAAGTAAATTTGAACCATTTTTCGAGTCATTTTTGATAATTTTCGATTGAAAATAATAATTTATCTTCTAGATCCAGCTAACTTAAACATAGCTTAGTATTTAATATTTAGCAAGAATTGTTTTACCTATATACAAAAAAATATGATGTTTCGCCTAGTATATTTAAACATCATCAGATACATAAAAAATATTTTTCTGTATACAAAAAAAACGACTAAATGTAAAGTTTTTATTTGTAAAAATACAAAATATTTTCGGTTTAAAAGAAACTTATAGATAATAATTCATCCTTAAACTAAAAATCAATATCATCCATGCAAGATAAATCTTCGGTTGTACTTTGACTGGCCAATATCATTGAACTACTACAGTTTAAACCTCGTTGACTAATCGTTGATCTTAAATTTTCATTATCATTCGTTTGATTAGGCTGCAAATTTGCCCATTCGAGACTATCTATTTTCTCCACACTTTTTTCTCTAAATTCAAACTGATTTAGTTTAGTCTTGAAGGACTCTTGATTGTTATCCTTAGAAGAGGTGCTACTAGATGTTGCAGTACTTTCATCTCTTTCAGGACTATTTAAAATTATCGACTTCCTAAGCAGTGCATGTGATGGCGATAGTTTGTTGGGATTTTCCACAACGCTATTTTGTGACAATAATTGCTGACAGTACAGCGACGAACTTTGACTGTCTGCAAACATATCTTCTTCCATTCGCTGCCTCTCAATGGTTCTTTGAGATTTTTCAGCAGCTCTATGTTTTAGTTGATTTTTTCGCAGTGCAAATTCGTTAAAATCTAATTGTTGTTGAGCATTTTCGTCTGAATCACTACTCAATTGTTGGGGCACATTAAAGATTGAGTCCTGCAGAGCTGATTTTCGTCGTTTTTTCGTCTTGGTAACTTTGTCGGATTTAGCTTTTCGGCGAGTCGGTTTTGGAACGATGGGCTCTTCTTCGAGTGATAACATTTCATCTAAATTTTCATGATTATTAAATTGGGTCAGTTGAGATCTTAAGGGTAGGTTTTTAGTTGAAGTTTTTTCTGGGATTTGGGCAATGGGGTTTTCTGTTGTATTTGGATTTGAATGGATTATTTCAACTAAATTTTCAGTATCCTCAATTTCGGTCACACGACTATTGTCAATGTTTGTTTGAGTTTTCATCAATATTTGACTCAATGACAACGGAACAGTGTCTGGACATAACTGTGATAGATTTAGAACGTCTAAACAATGTTTTATTTGTTCCGGTGATGGTCCCAACGGCAAGTGTCCATTTATTACAGCTATCGGTCTTAAGAGTTTGCCAAAACCATAAGATGATTCCATCAGCTGGACCACCATGACAGCATCGATAATTGTAACTGTGTTGCGAAACAAAAGTCTAGCATGTGCTTGTGCCAACCGCACCAAACTGTCCAACAAACGTACTGTCGTTCGAGCCGGATCACGAAACACATCACAGCGACATGCTTTGTAATAGGCGCCCAAAATGGAATTGGCCTCTTCGGTTAGCACCGGTGAGATATCACGAATTGCCTGAAAATGAGTTTGCAACTTCTCCAGTCGCCATAACTGTTCAAAATCGATCAAATTTTGTTGATTTTTTAGCACATGATCGGCCACCTCTATGTCCCAATCCACATTTCGCTCATCCCGAATGATTAGGACAATATCGAAACGACTTAAAAGGGGCGAAGCAATGCCAAAATGTTTTGACGAATTTATTTCTTCGTCAATATTAGTTGGGAAAGCTTTTTTTGGATTTGTTGCTGCCAGCACTGCACATCGAGTACTCAACTTACAAACAAGACCCGCTTTGGCCATACTTATTGTTTGTTGTTCCATGGCCTCGTGAATGGATGCCTTGTCCGTTTCACGCATCAAATTAAATTCATCAATGCAACAGATGCCACCGTCCGCCAAAACTAATGCGCCCGCCTCCAATTGCCACTCTCCGTCTTCCTGTGGGTGAGAAAATTAGACAATTCAACAAACTTTTATTGCATTATACTTTAATTGCAGCTGCCGTTAAGCCGGCCGCAGAACATCCCATGCCAGTTGTGTGTATTGCTCTACTAGCAATATTTGCTGCATATTTTATTATCCGAGACTTTGCCAATCCGGGGTCACCAATTAGCAGCAAATGTGAATTGCCCCTGGTACTCGTTGTCGGTGTCGAGCCATTACTTGACACTGGACTAACTCCACTGCACAATGCTAAAGCCACGGCTAATTTTACTATGTACATTCCATGTACTTCGGGACAAATAGATTTTAAAATTATGTCCCTTGTGTCGAGTTCGCCGTACTGATCGATTGTCTCCTGCCATTCAGCTCTTATACACAGCAAATGTTCGGGTAAATCTTTGCCGATTGTTGCTCGTTTTTCTTCGCGGGCAATGCTGATGGCACGCATCGATAACACGACTTCACTTCGTTTGCCCAGTATTAACGGTTTCCAACGAAGTTCAATGGTGCCGCTAAAATTGTTTGCCTATTAATTAATTTTATCACAAACCTTATCCATTAAACTTACCAAATTGTAATGCAGTCACCCGGTTGACACAAATCTACCAGATCACCTTCCAATGTTACAATTAACGATGCCGGAATATGCTTATCGCTTAACATTTCCTGAACTCGAATCTCTTGAAAATCAATGCAATAGGCCGGATCGGGTTGTGAGGATTTCTGATATGGTTGACCTTTGCATTCATTTGGGCACGCTCTTGGTGGTTCAATTACGTACATTTTAGAATATTCGGCTGTTACGGTTAGGACTTGTTTGCAATGACCACAAATATAGTCTCGTTTGATTTCTAACAATTTGGCTGGAGTCATTCGGACCACGTTGCCTTTAAATAGAAACGTACGAGACTTTTAAACTAGACATTCAGATAGGATTTGAGAGAGTTGCTCAAGTCAAGTCTTCTAAAATACGTTAAAAAAAGACTTTCGAATCTGTATCAGAACTAGCTAAGATATCTGAACTAGCAGAAATATCTGAAGTAGTTGAAATATTGGAACTTTCAAGTCTTCTAGAAAAGACTTCCAAGTCTTCTAAGACTTTCAAGTCTCTAATAAAGGCAAGTTGACTACTTCCAAAAAAATGTTTCGACTTCCAAAGGTACATAATGGTTACCCTCGGATTACATCTTACCTTTAATTTGTATAAATTTACCAACATGATCGTTTGTCGGAAAAGTTGTGTGATGTCGACGATGCAACAACGGTAAATTTACAAACCGCACTCGACAATGCTCCTTTACGGTAAAGTCTGCCTCGAGAAAGGCACTATTGTCACCCTCAAGCAACTGTGTTTGGGCTCGTAACAGTGCCCCGTTCCATCGCTTACATTCAGCGTGGGTATTTGCAATTATTTGATTAAATAAATCTGAATTGGTCGCTTTTAAATGGGTTAAACTGAAATTAAATTAAGGTTTAATTTATATATTAATTTTTTAGCGCGAAAAATCGTCTCATTATACCTAACATTAATGGCAACATGACTCGTATCGTTTGGCTCATTCAACAGATTTGTAATTTCCTCGTCATGGTGATCTTTTAAATATTTTTCCATATCGTCCCGAATTAATTAATTAATTAAAACAATTATTTAAAAAAACAGAAATTTGCATTGTTTTTATTTACAAAAAACAGCTGCTGCGTGTACACAAAAATACGATTGCATAATTTTAGGCGATATTTTTTATATACACACAGCGACACAATTCCCATTAAATGCACAATAGCGGAAATATTTGTAACTATCGATTTGGCGCGCAATTCACGGACATCTTTTATTTTGTGCGTAGTTAAAAATTTGTTAGTAAACAAAGATCTAGAGATAAACAATTTAATAAATTATGTTGCATGGAAATTAAAATAGTCTTTAGGTATACGTATAAATAGATGCGAAGCTTATAAAAATAACTAGCAATATGACTTGCTCGGTACAATGTTGTACAAATAAATATTTGTTAAAGAATGCAGCAGCGACAAGTACGAAAATAACATTTCATATATTTCCCAATCCCGAAAGGGAACTGCATCGATATACGCAATGGGTAAATGCTTGTAATAATCCAAAATTGTTGACCAAAGATTCAATGGTAGTGTATAAACAATTTCGAATATGTCGAAAACATTTCGATGCAGATTGTTTTAATGGTGCCTGCAAGAGACTGTTAAGCCGGGCCGTTCCAACATTACATTTGACTGCAGATAAAAGAAAATCGGATAAAAG
This sequence comes from Diadocidia ferruginosa, assembly GCA_027564275.1. Classification (NCBI taxonomy): domain Eukaryota; kingdom Metazoa; phylum Arthropoda; class Insecta; order Diptera; family Diadocidiidae; genus Diadocidia; species Diadocidia ferruginosa. Next base: position 1,745 of record JANSTW010012007.1, on the reverse strand, counting down.
ACTGAGATCCGGCAGCAGCTGTGTATTAATTGATTCTAAAATTGATGATGCAGATAAGAACCAAGAAACGATAACAGATGAGATTGACGATCCAGTAAGCGCTAATGAAATTGTTATGAAAGTAGTTGGAGTTGATGCAGATTACCAAAACGAAATTATCGTAGATCGGACAGAAGATAACAATTCGAATGAAATTGCTGTTCCACGTACACAATTAAATGTAGGTAAGGAACAATTATTTATTTTCAACTACCTAATTTTTTTCTTTATTTTGAAGTTATGGGGTAATATATACGGGACATTCGCAAATTACGTGTGTCGTCGTCTCTTCGTCCTCTATGCAAAATCTATAAACATCCACATCGGTCAGTCATAACGCCCTAAACGCGCACATGCACAAAATGGGTCTGACCGATGTGGATGGTTTTAGATTTTGCTTAGAGGACACAGAGACGGCGACACGTCACGTACTTTGCGAATGTTCCGCTTTTTGTCGTGTAAGGCTGAACATTTTTGATAGCCCCTTGCTACAGTTGTAAGGGCTGTCAGATATAAAAATTATTTAATTACTAAAAAAACTAGCTGCCGAACAGGTTAAATAACACAGAGGAAAGGCACAATAAACCCTCTAAAAAAAGTCTAAAAGACAAAAAATGTCTTAATGGTGACAATAAAAATTAAATTAAATTATAAAAAAATTCGTTAAATTTCAACAGATTTGTTGCATTTTACATTTTTTTATAACTTTGTATGGCTTCCATAGAAATCCATACAAAGTTTTCTAGTAAAACTTTATTTTCATACAAAGTTTCTTTTTAAACTTTATACAGTTGGTATCGTAACGTATAAATTATTCATCAGCTGCTATAATTAATATACTCTTCTAATGCTAAAAAAATCTTGAGTGCGCACCGCATAGGGTATGTCGACCAATTATTGTCACCCTAATTTTTTTTATTAGGGCGTAAATAGTTTTCTTGAAGAAAATTGCGAGGGAAAAAACATATGCAATCTGCTCATGAAAATTAAATAATTAATACAAATGTTTTTATGTTTTTGGAATATAACATTAATTAGATGGCCTGACGTCAGCTGTACGTATTTTATAAATAAAAAAGATTTTTAAAATGAGATAAACTTTGTGTTTTTTCTTGCTATTTGGATATCCGACGAAAACCGAAAAAATATCCAACGAAAATCAAAACTTTAATGTTAACTTTAATGAAAAAAAATGAACGAGAAACGGACACACAAACCAATGGGCGAACAGACAAACAAACGACTGAACAAAAGAACATATGGACGCATATAATACTAAAAATTGTAAAATAAAAAAAACTTTTTATGTTCCACTATATTTTAAATGCACTAAAAAGTTAAAAAAAAAGTTTTAATGTACTAAAATTAAATCTTCCACATATTATGTGGGTCAGAACAAAATAGTGGGCTCTCGTTGTCAAATTTTATTATAGGTATAACCAGTATGGAGCAGTGGATAAAGTCACGGCTCTGTACTCGTTTAATTTTTAAATGCGAACGATTAAAAAAACCGCAAAACTTAAAATTGCTCTCCTGAAAAGTTACGTTTTTCGAATTATGATGTTATTGCATGGAAGTAGCGACATGTGGGCTTGTTTTAGAAGAGAATTACAAAAAAGTGGAATCTTACAGAACTAGTAAACATATTTTTCCAACACATTTACAATTTGATTCATAATTCTGCAAAATCCCGACTATCCGAAAAA
>JANSTW010011896.1:0-15885 GCA_027564275.1 Diadocidia ferruginosa | reverse complement strand
TTAAAGTTTGTATGCAAAAGTTTTAAAATTCAATATTTTGATTCCACACCTATACAGAATGGAAGAATAGGCAAATTAATTTTTTTTTGGGAGGGGCTTAACCAATAACCAATGTATGAAAAATATTGAAATATAAATATTTATAGGGGTTGTGTGTATTCAAATGAAAGGTCTTGGCAACTTTAGTTCTAAAAGTTGTAGTCTATCGTCCTCCTATCAGCCTTTAGGAGGGGTTAAAGAATTTCTTAGAGGGAACATTTTATTTGTCTGTCTGCGAACAGAAGGGGGACGATAGACTAAAATCCTTAGAACTAAAATTGTAGATCTTGTCAAAACCTTTTATTTGAATACACACAACCCATAAAAAATGTATTTTTGATATTTTTCATGCAAACGATAAGCTCCTCCTTTTGAAATAGGGAAGTTACCCCCAATAAGTTTACATTGCAAAATTTTTTTTAATTTGCCTACTCTTTCTGTATAGGTATGACAATATAATATTGCATTTTAAAACTTTTGCATACAAACTTTAACCTCCCCCCCCCTGCCGAAAGGGGGAGTTTCCCTTAAAAGTCGTGGTATAATTTTTTGGTCGGGGGATTACTCTTTACAGGATAGAAGTCCTATTTGGAGCATATTCGCTATACTGCAGTTTAGCCAAAACTGTCAAGGGTTTACACAATTTTTATTCCCCAAATTACAGATATCAGCAGCAGCTTTGCAGCCGCGGCGGCCATAGGCTGTGACCACGTCATTGTGCTATTCTATTCGCAGTGTAATATGTAATGATGATGGTGGCTTTTTGGTGGTGTCACAGCTAAATAGCGATCCAGCAGCAGCAGCACTTTCCGCTCATCATACGCGCACTTTTCGTTACGTACGTTACGGTGCGTTACGTCTCGACAACAAATTACATTAAAACAAACAAAAAAGCTGAGATGCAATAATATGCCTTTGTACAAATTAATGAGGTTTGTTTCACTCTCACACTTTTAGTAACGCCAAAAATTTTAACCGGTTTTGTCTCTCTTACTCTCTCTCTCTTTCTCTCTCTCTACAGAATATCAAAACGAACATCAACTTTAACAAATAACAAAAAAAATCAACAAACTATGCAAACATTTGCAGAAGGAGGAGAAGGAGAAGAAGAGGCCGAAGAGGAGGAGGAGGAGGAGGGGGAGCCAGGAGGAGAAGGAGCACGGAAAGGAGACATTAAACATAATCATAATTTAATAATTGAATTAAGTTTTAAGCAACAACAACCACAATTTATCAAATTATCAAAGAGAAACCAATCCCAACAACACAATAATTTCGCTGCTGATGCGACTTTTGTTGTTGCGGTTGTTGATGCACAACTTCAGCCATATTGTGCGGAACAACCACAACAACAACCATCAACAACTAAATTATTTCGGTCAACAAAAGCAATAGCAACAAGCGCAGCCGCAACAATCGCTCGTCAAAACGATCGTTTCGTCGTTTTTCATTCGCTGAAAAGTAACGGTAACGGTCAAAGTAACGACGCGGTAATGGCAAATGATTTCGCTCAATTGTTCGTGAATAGAAACGTGCCGAACGGGACAAACATAACCGGCAGGAAACAATTGCAACAACAACAACAATCAGTAGCGTCCGTTACTGATGGTGAAATTCCAACAACAACAACAACTCTTCATAAATTTTTCGTTGACTGTGCGCTATCGACTACGCCCTCGCAAATTGGTTGGGCTAACAATTTTGTGGTGCCGACGATGATGGCGGTCGGCGCAATAACATTGTCTGCTGACGATGATGGTCGTCAAAATGCGACCGAAATGACGAAATTATCGACGAAAAAATTGAATGGATCAACAACAACAACAACAACAACAACAACAACAATGTCTGTGATAAAAAGCTCAATAAATGATGAGACTCTTCTGGGGGGTTTTACTCCGTCCGTTGAGGTAATTTTTGGAGGAAAGAAATTTCCTATAGAGTAACTTTGGCTAAACTGCAGTATAGCGAATATGCTCCAAATAGGATCCCATCATCTCTGTCCTGTAAATGGTCATCCCCGAAATTTGGGGGAAACTCCCCCTTTGTCAGGAGGAGGGTTTAATGTTGCCATAAATGTGCAACAGTTTTAAAATGCAATGATGTCCCACCATACAGAATGGAAGGGTAGAGAAATTACAATTTTTTGTAGTGTAAACGTAAGGGGGTCACCCCTTCTTTCAAAATGGCAGGGGCTTTACTTTTGTATGAAAAATATCAAGAATTATTTTTTATATGGGTTGTGTGTATTCAAATGAAAGATATTGACAAGGGCTACAACTTTATTTTAAAGGGTTTTAGTCTATCGTTTCCCCATCAGCCCGCAGACAGGTATATACAGTTTTCCTTCTAAGACATCTTTTAATCGCTCCGTGGGGCTTAATGGACTTAAACCTTTAGAACTAAAGTTGTAGCCCTTATCAAGATCTTTCATTTGACATCACACAACATCTATAAATATGTACATTCCGAAATTTTTCATACAAAATGTAAGCCCCTCATATTTTAAAAGGGGGGGGGGGTGACTCTTCTTAAGTTCATATAGGTAGGACATTAAAATATTGCTTTTTAAAACATTTACATACAAACTTTAAACCCTTCCCCTGCCGAAAGGGGGAGCTTCCCCCAAAAGTCGTAGTATAATTTTGTGGTCGGGAGACTTACAGTGTAAAGGGGGTGTGGTCCTATTTAAAGCATACTGCAGATTCGCCGAAACTTTAAAATAAAATAATTGTTGGTAATTTCTGCTGGGTGGTCATCGATTTTCTCATATCGTCGTTGTTTACTGATTGGTAAAATCGACTGATATTGAAAATACTGATAATAATAGCGATTTGACTGATACTGATAGAAAAATTGACTGATAGTGATTGCAATATCTACTGATAGTGGCGCCATATGGACTGATACTGACGCTATATCGACTGATGTCGACACCAGTCAATATATCGTCAGTTACAGGTAGCAAAATTTACTGATATCGAACTGACGCTATATATCGACTGATACAAATCTTAATTTTAGCTGAGAGTAATATCGACTGATCATCATCACCATCTTGTCCTTTACTCCTAGGCGTGGAAGCATAGGGGATTTAACATTTTTACATATACACTTTAAACCCCTTCCCCTCCGAAAAGGATCCTAGCGACCTAAACTCTAAAACAAACGTTGTTCAGGGAATACCCCTCTATATGTCCCTACAAAGTTTGAGGAGGATCCAAGAGAAGGGGAAACTCTACAATTTAGCCAAATTTTTTCATAAATTTCACGATTGTCTGGGAAAGTTTTTATGTTTTTCTTAGAAATTTAACGATTTCCTCGGAATTTTCATGACTTTCTTAGAAATTTCATGATTTTTTTTTTCAAAAAATATATTAATTTTCTCAGAAATTGTTTTCCTTAAAAATTTCAATTTCTTTTGAAAAAAATTCTGTTTTTCCAAAAAACAAAACATCCATAATTTTCTCAGAAACTTCATAATTTTCTCTAAGAAATTTCATAATTAGCGATTTTCTCAGATATGTAGAATTTCATGAGATTTTGTCAGGTTTAACGATATTTCGTGAAATTTTAGGAAATTATATGCGATTTCGTGAAGTTGAGATTTAATGATAGTTTAGTAGGATTTATGAGATTCCATGAGATATTTAAAAGTTTCGTGAGATTTCATGAGATATTTACGGGATTATTAATGAGATTTCGTAAGGTTTCCCAGAAGTTTCAAAGAAATTTTATTCGGTTTTATTGGGATTCCATAAACTTGCTTAAGATTACACGAGAATTTACGAGAGTTTGTAAGATTTTTTCGCATTGGAGTAAAGAACACGATGATCAAACTGTACAACCCGACGAGAATTCTCTAAATATTTTACATAATTTATTAGAAAAAAAGCTAAAGTACACTTTAGCGCTTATGACCCCAAACCTTAGAGAACCCTTTTTTCCCGTAGGGAAGGCTCCCATAGACTTCGGAAACCACTATAACACTTAGCGCTCTTCCTCCCTTGGACGGAAGAAGGGATGAAAGTTTGGTCAACAGTAAGGGGTAAGAGGTGTTTGGTATAAAATAAATAAATACCTATCATTTAAAAAAAGTTGGGACACATCTAACACTTCGAGGTGGAAGGGGCAAACATCTGTTTTTTAATATATGTGTTCGTAGAGGGAGGAGGGGCGGTGCTGGGATAATAACAGTTTGGTGGGAGTCAAATAAAAGGTAGACATTTGGAGCAGTTTGCCATGTGGCCTGCATCGAAAGTGTTTAATTTCAAAAAAAATATATTTGGTTTTAAAAAAAATAAATATTAAAGACAAACTTAATGAGTTATATAGCAGGGGGTCTGGGGGGCGCTAGTTCCTCATGATAAGAAAATTAATACAAATCAGGGGGTTCGGTGGGGGCGGCAGCCCCTTAATAAGGGAATACAGTACAAAAACTGTCATTTTCGATTTTTTTTCGGACTCTGCCCGTTTAATGTGCTACGTTTATTTTTGTTTAAAGCTTTTACACTTTTATGGCTCACTCAAGTGTCTACCTTTCATTTGACACCCACCAACAATTTTTATCAACAATTTTTACCCCTTCTGCGAGAACAAATATATGAAATAAATGATAGGTATTTGTAATACCTTTTATTTGAAACCATACACCTTTTACCCTCTCCCCCCCCCCCCTCCACTCAAACCCTCCCAAAATATCAATTGTTCTGAAAATTGGACCAAAATTTGAGAGAGTGCCAAGTCTTATAGTGGTCTTTGAAGTCTGGGAGGGCCTTCCCTTTGGGCCGGGAAGGGTCCGTTTGGACCTGGGGTCATAAGCGCTAAAGTGTAGATTTAGCCGAAAAAAACCTTTCCTGCAGTTTTTTTTTTGATGATACGCAAAACTATTTTTCGGATGAATATTTCTGATAATAAAATAGCCCAATCAAAATTTGGCTTTTTGATGTTGCTGCGCGGTTTTTCGAAATAAAAAATCTCTCTCTAATGAAAACAATTTGCCCGCGGCTAAACATTTCTTTCTCTTTTCCGTACAGGGCCTTGACGTTTTGCTTATACAACAACAACTACAACAAGAACAACTACAACAACCCCCCACCAACATTCATTATTTGCATTATAATACAAAAACAACAACAAATTGTAATAAGAATCTTTATTTATTTAAAATTGTAAATTTATTAATTGATGATGCGACTACGGATACGGATTCGGATAAGATGGACGATAATAAGCGACGAGAAATGATGATAATGAAAGAGGAGATGGATGACGATAACACAGCAGTTGCAATCAGAGGAGGTGGTGCTGCTGGTGATGGTAAAACAGAGAGTAGTAGCAAAAATATTAGATCTTCCAATGACAACTACAACTACAACTACACCAGTTCCAATAATATTCCGACAGGAGGCGATGACGATGAAAATAATGAATTTATCCCAGTAAACAAAATGATTGCAAAGTGTGTAGTAGAAGCAGACGGAAAAGTAGTAGTAGTAGATGTAGATGACAAACAAAAAAACAACAACAGTGATTACAATGATGATAACGATGATTACAAAAATAATTGGCTTTTAATGATTAATAATGATAGAATTAATATTAATAATAAGAATAATAATAATAAATTAATACAATTTACGTCTGTGGTTTTTGATAGAAATTATTTTAAATTAATTTTAATAAATAATAAGTCTACAATTATTGTACTATTGCTATGTGTTCCAGATAATCTAAATAAAATAATTATAAATAATAATAATAATATTAATCATAAGAAGATGGACAATGACGAAAAAATTTCTGTAATTAATATTAATAATAATGATGATGATGATAAAATAAAATCCTTAAACGTTACCGAACCAATAATTATAATTAATTGTAATTTAATCAATAATGCTAATTTTAATGATGACGATTTAATACAACGTAATTTAATATTTGATAATAATAATGTAATAATATGTAATATGAACAACAAAATGGCGGCCACTTTATTTATTATCCAGAATATAAATAACAATAACTATTCGATCACTGCTACTACTTTGTGTACAAACACAACTTTAACAAATTTTATAAAAAAAATTGATTACCACAAAAAAAAATTGAAAATTGGTGCTTTGATGGATTCTGCTAATCGCCCACAATCTACTACTAAGACCCGCACTGTTCCAACTACTCCTCAATTTAATCAAACAGTTCCGGAAATAAATCAAAGTCAGTGTTTAGTAAGCGGAAAGAAGAACATCGTGGATGAGATAAAATCAAATCAACAATTTATTTTCTTAATTATTGATGGAAATTTGAATCAAATTAACTTGAAACAACAACAACAACAACAACAACAACAACAACAACAACAACAACAACAACAAATAATAAATGTCAACTGCATTCCTTTGGTATTATTAAATAAGATGATTAAAATTAGTTTTAGTAATAAGATTGATGATGATGATGATGACCAAATAGTTGGCCGAAAATGGAACAACCCAATCCCAAACAACATAATGGAGGAGAAGAAGGAGAAGAAGAAGATGATGATAACTCAAATAACCGACATGAACAAGTCTGAATACGCTTTTAAGAAAACACTTAATAGTCTTAAGTTTATTATTATTATTAATAAAAATCAAAATAAAATTAATAATTTAATTAGTGATAAGTTAAATACGGCAGATAATAATTATGAATTATTAAAAACAAAACCTGAAAAATTACAATTACAATCACAACAAGCAACATTGTTCCCCTCTTATCAGCAACAGCAGCACCCAATAAACATTTTACTGAACACAATCGCAGAAGCAGCAGCAACAAGTCTACTAGCACTGCTGATGAGAGCAGCTATCGATAGTTTAGTATTGATTATGCTACAACTACAACAACAACAACAACAACAACAACCACAACAAATTTTAACAGCAATTACTCGGATTAAGGCTAATAATTTTAATCTTATTAAACCGCAACAACCGGAACCGCTACCGCAGCAACATAATAATTATTGTGATAATGTGAATCATAAGATGATGCAGAAGAAGATACAAAACGATGATGATTTAGATGTAGTTAATAATTTTACAAAGTCTGATAATAAAACGATATCAACAATTACAACAACAACAACAACCGAAACAACCAAAACAACAACAACTTATATGCCATTTGATAAATTACTCTTATACATTGCCAGAGAAAAGAAACTCATACAGCAACAGCATCAACAACAACAACAACAACAACAACAACAACAACAACAGCAACAACAACAACAACAACAATGCAAAGAACAACAATCGTACAAACAACATTGGGGAATTGTGTCGTGTTTGAGGGGTGGCGGTGAACAGGCCCTGAACAACGGTACAACCGGCTGGGGATCACCGCCAACCGGTCCGTCTGGACCGACAGGTGTTGCCGGCGGTGGCAATAATTCAAATGTTGGATCGTGGGGACCATCGTCCTCATCGTCGGCAACGAATAATTCGGCTGCCCAACAATGGGGCCAGTCGGCCGCATCACAGCAACAGCAACGGCAATCGGATCCAAATTCAAACAAACAAATTGTGAGCGCAGGAAGTAGCGGCGGATCACCGCAACAAGGTGGAAACGGAAACAATTGGAATACTCAAGCGAAACAACAGAACGTAACGGTTGGTAATAATAATGGCGGCGGCGGTGTGATGCCAACGAACAATAACAACAATCAACAACAGCCGCCGCAACAACAGCAGCCAAATAACAATGCGGTGCCTGGTGCAATAGCTGGTGCTAGCGGAGCTGGTGGCCTAATTAATGCAGCCACAGCAGTAGCCGCGGCAGCAGCTGCAGCCGCAGCTAGTCTATTGGCAGGTGGTGCAACGTCAACGGCAGCCGCCAAGAATCAATTGGAACAGCTGAATACGATGCGCGAGGCATTGTTTAGTCAGGATGGTTGGGGTTGCCAGCACGTTAATCAGGACTCGAATTGGGATGTACCCGGCACACCGGAACCAGGCGTTAAGGTCGATCCGACGGCACCGCCTGTCTGGAAGCCAAACATAAATAACGGCACCGAACTGTGGGAGGCAAATCTTCGAAATGGTGGACAACCGCCACCGCCTCCGGTACAGAAAACGCCGTGGGGTCATACGCCGTCATCGAATTTGGGCGGAACTTGGGGCGAAGATGATGACGGTGGTGATTCGGGTAATGTTTGGACAGGTGCACCGACAAATCCACCGGCCCAGCAATGGAATCAGGCTGCCGGTGGTTCAGGTGGAGGTGGTGTTGGTGGTGGTGCTGCAGGTGGTGGTAATGGAGGTGGTGGCAGTGGTGCTCCCGTACCGCCTGTTGGTGGTGGCGGTGGTGGAATGTGGCCAGCTGCGACACAACCGATCGGTGTTACGCCCGGCGGTAATGCAGCCGTTGGTGGACCACCGAAGAAAGACAATGAATGGCCCGGAAATGTTGCCGGTCCAACTGTAATTGGCGCAACTGGTGGCGGTGCCAGCGGTGGCAACAATTGGGGAGAACCACGTGATATGCGTGGTCCAATGGATATGCGGAATGTTGATCCACGTGACCTACGTGCTCCGGTCGGTGTTAATGTTTCGGATCCGCGTGACATGCGTATGGTAGTCGATCCACGAGAACAAATGCGAGGCGATATGCGTGGCGATCCGCGTGGCATATCGGGCCGCCTGAATGGCACGTCCGAAATGTGGGGACAACATCACAATTTGTCGCAACAACAGCAGCAGCAGCAGCAACAACAACAACAACAACAACAACAACAACAACAACAACAACAACAACAGCAACATGGCCAACAACAAATGCCAATAAACAAAATGTCCGGTGTTGGAGGTGGCGGTGTAGCACCGTCGGCAGTCGTACCCGGGCAATGGGGTACTGGTGGTGGCGGCAGCGTTCCAAAGGATCTTATGAACAAGGCATCCGGTTGGGAGGAACCATCGCCACCGGCTCAACGACGTAATATGCCCAATTTCGATGACGGCACAGCGGTGTGGAATCAACAACAACAACAACAACCTCCGCTACAGCAGCAACAACAACCGCCACAACGTGGCGGCGTTCCCGGTGGCAATGCCCATTGGAAGGACATGCCAGATATCGGTCGTAACATAATGCGTAACACAATTGTTGGCCAACAGGCTGGCGGTGGTAATGTAGTCGGTAATGTAACGCCCCAGTTACAACAGCAGCAACAGCAGCAACAACAACAACAGCAACAACAATCCAGAATTGGACCAAGTGGCCCAATCAAGTCAGACGCACCAATATGGGGAGGACATGTAGGCAGCGGCGGCGGTGGTGCCGGCAACATTGATGGACGCACAAATTCGTGGGATGAAAGTGGAGGTCATTCTTCGGTCAATTGGGATGACAAGCTGTACGCACAAGGCGCATGGCCAAACAAAAACAAGCAACAACAACAACAACAACAACAACAGCAACAACTGGGCGGTCAAGCGTGGCTAGACACTGATTTGGGTGACTGGAATCACGGTATGCAGCAAATGCCAAAGCAACAGCAACAACAGCAGCAACAACAACAGCAACAACCGCCGCCACAGCAGCAAAATAAAATGGGCGTCGCCATCGAGCTGATACGCAACAGTAAGCAGTATCGCATCCTGATGGAAATGGGCAATAAGAAGGAGGACATTGAGATGGCTTTGCGAACCACCAACCTCAATATGGATGAGGCCTTTGAGATGCTAAATCAACGATCAAATGCCGGCCTAATGGATCCGTGGCGTCGCCACGAAGATCATCAAAACAATCCTTTCGATCATTCAACGGCAGCCGCTCAATTTCCGCCGCGTTATCCGGCCGCAGCCGGTGGGCCACAGCAGCAGCAACAACAGCAACAACAACAACAATCAATGCCATTTCAGCAACAGGTTAGTTAGTTTTTGTTTTATCGCAAATTGTATCTTAACAAGGGATTATTATTCCCCTTCAATTAAATTGATAAAATTTTCTTTTAAACATTTTTAATTTCCTTCTACTCCCGCAACCCTAGAACAACAATCCGAATCTACTGAACAATCTTGGCGGAGGTGGTGGTGGCGGCGGCGGTAATCCAAGCCTAGCCGCAATTAGTAATATGCCACCATTGCAAGCACAAAAGTATCTGAATCAACAAGGTCATAATGTGGGCGGTCTGAATAGTGGTGGCGGCGGTGGACTGAATAGCGGCGGCAGCGGCGGCTTACAAGGCTTCAACCAAGGCATTGGAGGTGGTGGCGGTGGCGGTTCAACTGTTGCCGGACAACCGTCAACGCAGCAGTTGCGCATGCTGGTGCAGCAGATACAAATGGCCGTGTCAGCCGGCTACCTTAATCATCAAATCCTCAATCAACCATTGGCACCGTCTACGTTGATTCTGCTCAATCAATTGCTGACAAACATTAAGGTAGGTTATAGTTTGACTTGAAAAAGACTTAGGCCATTCCAACGCAGTTTGAATATTGTCTTTCGTTTGGCAAGAAGCCATATATTATTTCAAAGTCTCAATGAATGTTAACTCGTGTTTTTTCCGAAAATTTCAAAATAGCATTTGCAAATGACAACGGCCAGCTTCATGAATCGTGGGGCCGTAAACAATAATGTGCAAGTTACCATGCAAATAGCCAAGGTCAAGCAAAACATTACCAACCTTCAAAATCAAATTGCCAATCAACAGGCTGTTTATGTGAAACAACAAGCCAGCGGAGGCGGCGGCGGTGGTAACTTAGGTGGCGGCAATCTTGGCGGCATCGGTGGCGGTCTTGGCGTTCATGGTATGGGCGGTGGCATTGGTCAATCCAATGAGTATATGCGTGGCAATGGCGGTCAACATGATCCGATTAATGCATTGCAAGGGCCATTCTCTGATATGTCAATGAATAAGGTAAGCTCATAGACGGATCTGAAATGAGCTTTTTATATTGTTTGTCTTTTGTATACAGTTACAAGATCAACAGAACAACTTCCAAGGTGGTGGAAATGGTGGTGGCGGCGGTAACGGCGGCCAGCAATCACGCTTAAATCAATGGAAATTGCCGGCCGTCGATAAGGACGGCACGGATAATACCGATTTTTCAAGAGCCCCCGGCACAACGGCCAAATCGACAATGTCAACGGCCAATTCGGCCATGGGTTCGCTGGGACTGCAGAATGATGGGTAAGAAAAAGACAAAAACTATCATTTTATATCCAATTTAATTGAAATATTTCAAGAACTTGGTCATCGGGTCGTAGTGTAGTGGACGGTTGGCCCGACACAACGGCCGACAATGATAACAAAGATTGGCCATCGGCCGCGGCCGTACAACAGGCTGCCGCAACAACGTTTACCGATTTAGTGCCTGAATTTGAGCCGGGTAAACCATGGAAGGTTAGTTGTTTGTTGTCTCTTTTTTGGACTTAGGTCTAATCCGTCCTGTCTCTGTAGGGTTCCCAAATTAAAACAATCGAAGATGATCCAAGCATAACTCCAGGCAGTGTTGCACGCAGCCCTCTGTCGATAAGTGCGGCCAAAGATGACCTCTTTGCTCCCAGTAGCAAAACATCACCAACCGATTTACCGCCACTGTCGCTCACCTCTTCCACGTGGAGTTTCAATCCGACCGGATCGCAAACAAACTTTGCCAGGTAATTTTGATTGTATTTGAATCGGTTATTGAAAATATCTAAAATTTTTATTTAAAAAAGCAGTAACAGTTGGTCGGATGTGATGCCTCAACCGACGGCCACAACTTCTGAACTATGGGGTGCACCGATGAGTAAAGCAGCTCGTGGTCCACCGCCAGGACTTGGTTCGAACAAAGGTACAGGTGGCGGTGGCGGCGGCAATAACGCAATGCCGGGCGGTACAAACGGTTGGATTGGAAGTAATCTGCCCAATCGTGTATCGGGCTCGGGCGCAAATTGGGGTGGCAATAACAATAGTGGAAATGGAAATGCTGGCGGTGGTGGCGGCTGGCATTCAACATGGTTATTGTTGAAAAATTTAACCGCACAAGTGAGTTAGGCCGCAAAGGTTAAGTGTCGTTAAATTCTATTTAATTCTATTTATTTCCCGCGAACAGATTGATGGCTCAACATTACGTACCTTATGTATGCAACACGGTCCCTTGCAACATTTTCATTTATATTTAAATCATGGCATTGCCCTGTGCAAGTACTCAAGCCGCGAAGAGGCAAACAAAGCTCAAATGGCCCTTAACAATTGTGTGCTCGGCAATACGACAATTTGTGCTGAATCACCGAGCGAATGTGAAGTACAAAGTATTCTGCAGCATTTAGGTGTTCCGGGTGCAGCTCAATCTCAATCGGTTGGTTCGTCGTCGGTCAGCGGTGGTGGCGTATCGGCTGGTGGTGCCGGAGGAGGCAGTGGCGGTGGTGTTGGGCAACAGTCGTGGCGTCCACAGAGTCAAATTGCACCGTCACGATCATCGGGTAAATAGTTTTTCTTTAATGTTTACGACATTTCGGGGCCGTTCATATATTACGTCGCAATATTTTATTTCAAAGGCTTGTGTGACGTAACATGTGATCTGCGGATGGACCTCCGTCCTAAGTCCGTCCGCATAAAGACCTTGACAATTTAGAAAATCAAACTATCTCCTTATTCCAATTGAAATAAGCCCAACATTTTAATATAATTTTAGGACAACAGATCTCTTTTTATTTATAAAATGGCGGCCTTATTACAATAATTTTTCTTAAAATTAAAAATGATTTGTTTAAAAAAATGTTAAAGCACAATTCTCTTATTTTTTAATTTGCAAAATAGCGGTCGTATTAGATTAATTAACAACAACAAAATTTCGCCTTTTTGTGAGAAATTATACCTGCGAAATCAAGCCACGTTTTCAGAATTTTGACAATTGATATTTGTTACCCCATAAGACAGGATATTCTATGGATACGCTATAGAGTGTATCCAACAGCGTATCTGGATACACTGTTTAATATATCGTTTTACATAGGACTTGGCGTTTTTTCTCGTACGTTGGATACGCTATTTTTAATTTTGCGATTTTTTCCATAGAATTAATAAAATTTAATTAATTAAATTGCAACAGCGCGTTGCCTGATGCCTCGCCATCTATATAAAATGGATAAAATTTCATTTTATAGAGAAAATTTAAACAATTTCTCCTTTATTTTCCCCTTAAAAAAACAGAATATCCGTATGTCTGGTCGGGTAGATTAGACGAAACGTCAAATAATTACTATTGACGAAATAAAATTCTACCGAAAACCCCTTTTTATGAGGGACTGTTATGGATTTTTTTCAAAAGTTGCAAATAGACAAATTACATCAATCCTTAGGCTTGATAAAATCGAAATAAATCGATAAAAGTTTCTAGCTTACTACTACCCTGGGTATGAGATATAAATGAGTAATATAGTTGTTTTGTTACTATATAAACGCATCTACTGGTAGTCCATAAATTCATTTAAAATTGTTCTTCGTGTATATAAAATAACATTTATTTGAAATATATATTAGGATAGAGTGAAAAGGAAAATTTTTTGAAGAAGAAAAAGATAGAAAAACAAAAATAAATAATATATGAACTTTAATTTTATTTCTTTGAATAGATTAGTAGTTAACTTAAATAGTTAAACTATTTAATCTATTTATTTAAAAAAATATTTATTTTACAAAGTCTATGACTAAGAAGTAAGAAAGAATTTGTAAAAAAAAATACGATTTTAGAATCCCATCTTTTTTAGGCATATGAAATTAAAAACATGTTAATTTTCACTCCATCCTATTATATAGGAATATGTTATATAGTTACTTGACGCTAAATGGAATTGTTTATATACTTTCCATGTATAATATTTACATTATTCTGTACAATATAAATATTGTCAAACATAATTTTATAGAACATAATGAAAAGTCTAGCCCATGTAGACATCACATATTATAATAATATTCGATATTTGACATTTTTGTTTTTATTTATTATTATTAAATAAAATGTCATGGATATTTGATTTGCATAATAAACAAACAAACTATATTTGAAATTATTTTCCATTTAAATATAAACCAATTTATGAAAATACGTCAACTCAAAAACTCTTGAAGCTGAAGGGACACTATTCATAAAATGCATATATACCATGTCATATGTTCACTAGATTTGAGGTTATATGGGGTTTTGTATTAAGTTTCAGTGGAACAGAAATAATGTATTATAGATTTAAACAAAAAGCCTCACAAAAAGCTTTAACAAGCTTGAAGCCCAATAAAACTTATTATTGTGCCTGCGATAAAAACTGCTAAAAAACTATATTAAATTTCTTCTTAAAACTCTTCTAAAAATTATAAACCAAGTAATGGGTTTATATCAAAGACAATGGAAATATAGATATGTCGACACAAGAAAATGATAGCTAAAAAAGCTTCCACGGACATACATATCGCTATAGTCTATGTCGGTTGCTATGCAAAATTAAATTTTATTGTGGACGTAAAAAAATGTAGCGGTTAAACAGTCTATACAGTCGACATGTCTATATTTGAATTGTGTTGGTATATACTTTATATATTGGCTGCTCCAACAAATTATGTAAAAATGAGAAAAAGCTTTTTAAAGCTTTTAGGTGTTTTGTCTTTGGGTGTTAATATATCTATCACCGTTTCGGCGTTTCGGAACTACGTCCGATCATCAGAATGTTTTAGGAGCTTCATTGACAATTACAATCAGATCATGAGTATTATGATAGCTAATTTAAAAATTAAATTAAAAATAAATATAAATAGTATAAATATAATAAATATAAATTCAATAGTGAGGTTATGTCCTGTTATTATAAAATGTCAGTATAACAGAAGGAATAAACATTTTTTAGAAAGTGTATAATTTTGAAGTTATGTTTTATAAAATTTGCACGAATAAAAATGAGATAATCATTAAAAAAATTTTTTTTTCATTTAATTGTAGTTTGACCCATTAAAGTAACACTGGAAAAGTGTCTAGCAGTGTTGTAAAATATTTTGCTTTAACACCGTGAATATCACTTTGTTAGGTTTTTATAAACAAATGTTTAAAGACATTTTCTGTATAATACATTAGAAAATGTGGCTTTAGAAACTTTTTCTATATGTACAAATGAGTAAAAGGCCACCAACTAAGTATATATATTGTATAAATTTGTATATAAATTAATTTTGTTCATTGTCCTTTGATATACAAAAAACGCGCTTTTTCCATTAAATTTTTTTCAGTTTTTCCCAGGTATTATAATTTACATTATACATACTGATACTACTAATTATAACACAGAACATAAAAAATGAAATATCATTTTTTTCTCGAAATTATGATGATTATTTTTCATTAATTTAAATTACGCTAAATGGATGGAAGAAGAAGAAAAAAGAAATATTTTAAATCCGTAAATGGTTATAGAGACGCGCAGTGACGGTGACATAATAAAACACTCAAAGACAAACCGTCCAAAAGCTATTTCTAAATTCAAAAATCGACGTAGCAACCAAAATATATTGTAAACCCAAAGCGATGTTTTATAAAATAAATTTTAGTGATTTTTAGGAAATACCAGAGACGGAAACCGGTTTCACAAAACCAAAACCACATCAAAAATCAAAAATCATACCCAAAACCAGAACCAAAATTAAAAATATTATAAAACCAAAACCAAAACCAAAATCTTACAATCAGGAAAACCAAAAACAAAACCAATATTTGGGTTTGATTTAAACTTTATTTGAGACTAAAAGATCTTAATATACAATTAAGTTAAATCTTATCCTCAAATTAAAGTTAAAGCTGGTTTTTAGGTGAAAACCATAACAAA
>JANSTW010011785.1:0-15886 GCA_027564275.1 Diadocidia ferruginosa | reverse complement strand
AAATTAAATAAAATTAAATAAAATTAAATCAAAATAAATAAAATTAAATAAAAATAAATAAAATTAAATAAAATTAAATTTTATAATTATTTACCAGGTCCATCAACTATCCAGAGTAACTCATCCGAATATTGTGGAATTGTATGGAGCATGTACAAAAAGTAAGTACGCTTGCCTCGTAATGGAATTCGCTGAAGGTGGTTCCTTGTATAATTTTCTGCATTGCAATGCAAAACCCTACTATACAGCGGCCCATGCAATGAGTTGGGCTAAGCAATGTGCTGAGGTATAACAGTTCTTAACTTTATAGTTTCTTTTTTATTAATACATTTTACAGGGTGTCGCCTATTTGCATTCAATGTCACCGAGACCATTAATACACAGAGATCTAAAACCGCCCAATTTGCTCCTGATAAACGGTGGACAACAGTTAAAAATTTGTGATTTTGGAACAGTTACGGACAAGCATACTGTGATGACAAACAATAAGGGCAGTGCTGCGTGGATGGCTCCAGAAGTATATAGCAAAATAGTTTATTGATTTTTTTGTTTTGTAATAATTAGCTTGTCAGGTTTTTGAAGGTTCACGTTATACCGAAAAATGTGATGTATTTAGTTGGGGTATTATATTATGGGAAGTATTATCACGTGAGCAGCCATACAAAAATTGCGAAAACGCTTATTCGATAATGTGGCGTGCTTATAATGGTAAAAATATTTGTTGTTGTTCCATATTACCGAAAGTAATGATCTTTTTTATAGGTCATAGACCTCCACCTATCGAAGGATGTCCAAAATCAATAGAACAATTAATGACAGCCTGTTGGGACAAGAATCCATTAGCTCGACCTTCGATGGATGGCGTTGTGCGAGAAATGACAGAATTGTGTAGATTTTTCCCGGAGCCACTTTGGCCATTTGACGACAGAAGTAGTGTAAGTAGAATTTGTACCATCAATAAAGTCAAATTGAAAAATAATTTCATAATACAGAGTCAAAGTTGGCAGGAGGAAAATCCCGATGAAATCGATTCAAATCAAAGTCTCTATGACATTGATAGCATACAAAATTCATCAGTATCCTTTGTGCCTCAAAATCATCAACAATTAAGTCGTGAACAAGTGAACGATTCAATACGAAGATTTTCAAATTCAAACGCTAATTTACAACAGAGACAATTGTACGATCAACATGACGGTCGATGGAACTATACAAATAGTTCAATTGATAATGAACCAATAACCCCAGTTAATAATGTACAATTTAATGGTATGCTATCGGATCGAACCAGGCCATTACAATTAGAATGTGATCCGAATGCCTGGTTCCTCGATAGTGAGGTTGAAAGAGAGCTGCGAGATGAACTTTATAATTCAGGTAAGTAAACAAATTATGTTAATGCCACTGATGAGGATTAAACAATATACCGAAACGTCTTCCGAGCATCACTTCCCTTTAATGTACAAAATATTGAGTCATATGAAAAATATATTTTCTTCAAAATTACAACAGACCAACAGCAATTGAATTGAAATTCAAACTATATTTAGATACAAAAGAGTACAAGCGACGAACCTTTCAGTGCAATAATCGAAAAGTCATTTTTGTATATTCAATCAAATTTGTTAACAAAGACAGTGCCTAATATTTGAAAAAATCGACTTAACAATTGATCCAATTAAACGTCTGGTAAAATTTAATAAAATTCCGTTAAATTTAATTCAATTTTACAGGGTTAAGTAAAATACTAATAACGATGTGGGATCATTAAGAGACCCCACATATAAATCTATAGAAATGCAAATTAAAAAATATTTATCCGAAATTAACAATAAAAAAATAGAAAATACATAAAATTTGAAAAATTACAAAAGATTATTTACAAATTTATTAAAAGTCCCTAAAGGACCCCACTCAGCACTCTATGGGTTATAATTTTTCGTCAGATATCAAAAAGTAAATAAACATTTTTTTATACAGATTTTATTTTTTTTAAATTATTGAAATGTTTCATATTTTCTATAAACGTTTTAACAACCGTTTGAGTAAAAAATTTTCATAAATAAAAAAATTTTGTGCATCGGCAAAATGAAATATGATAAAAAATATAAGATTTTGTTAAATCTTTAGACTTTTTATATTTTTGGAAAATTTATTTTTGCTACTATAAGCTGCCCTTAACTTCTCGCCACTGAAAATATAATAATCAGCATTTTATTATCTCTGGCGATAATATCTAAATTGACAATCACAAGACGTGTCTCCCCAAAAAAGAAAACTTTGCAGGTGAATCATTTTCATTTTAATACAACGAAAAAAAATGCAAAAAAAAATTCTTGGCAAATATACTATACGCGAGTACCGCGCAACGTATTGCCAATTTAAATAATTTAATTTTACTTACCCACAAACTGCAAAAAAAAAATACTCTGACAACTTCGAGCTCACAAGTCACAGCACACGAACAAAAACAATTAATCTGTTCATCGAAAAAATATTCTGTACAATTTAATATAGAGATAGATGGCCAAGCAAAGATAACCATTTTATTATAAAATGCGAATTAAACATACAGATCATATATTGGTGTTGATCTCGTCTATTATAAAATAAATAATGACAAAAAATAAATTAAATCTGGTTTGTCGTATATTCGGTGTTTTGGGTGTTTTTAAATAGAATTTGTTAAATTTAAACAATTATAATGACATTCCCGCTCTGTGTATATTGCGATGTTTTTTTTTTTTGGTTGCAAATAAAATATGTTAAAAATAAATTAAATTGCCTAAAAATCAATGATTCATTCATGGCGGCATGTTGTTCGAGGGAATTGAACAATTTAATGAATGCATTTTATATATACTTTGTAATTTGTGTAGTACTTATATCGAAATGTAATTCAATAAACATTTAACCCTCATGGTATCATTGGGTCATAAATGACCCAATTGATAGTGTATTTATCAATAAAATAAAAAAAAATTATAGTCATTGAGGAATCTTTTTAAAAAAATATTTACCTATTCAGTTTGATATCAGAAATAATAACGTATATGATCATTGGGTCATTATGACCCATTTTGATTCTTTTTTAACAAATTCTTCATTCAATCCTAGTTTTATATAGAGTAATATTTTTATATAATATTTTACTAAGAAGGTCATATTATATGATCACATGATCATATAATATTATGTATTTTTTTAAGAATACATTTAATTTACTTATAATTAGTTGGTCTGGTCTTCATATTAGTTTTCAATCAGATTATTTCGGATTTGATTTAATTTAAATAAAATGTTGCTACAAAAAAAATTTCTATATAATTTAAAAATAAGACATTAAACCGTTTAAAGCTTCCTTCCGTTCCGGACAATTTTCATCTTTCATATGCCAATAAATTTAGAAAAAAATCACATTAATTTCATTATTCTCAAACAATAATTTCAAACCATCATCATAAAATTCTGAAAAACTAAAAAAATATTAAAAAAAAAATTAAAAGGAAAATTATTACAAAGCTAATAAAATAAAATTTGATTTTCTTTGAGCTCATAGTAGTTAATTTTCAATGTCACCGCACATATTATATATATTTTCTACAAATTTAATTTTCCGCTTTATAATTACGTCAATAAAGAATTAGCAAATGAAAAAAAAATCCGGTTGAAAAATTATGTTTCATTAGAAATTTAAGATTATCATTTTTTTCGGACACTTTTCTAGACATTATGACGATCGCGTATAATTTAAGTTATTAAGAAATATTTTAGAGTTACATGTTTTTTTTTTTTAAGAAAGACTTGAGGCAGCCGCTATCGTGTGTTGCTATAATGACAAGTCAAAAGATGCAGACGCAGATGTTTTAGAATATTTTTTTTTACAAGAAATTATTAAATTTTAATTGAATATCAACATCATATATTTGTATGATGGTTCAATGATCTTTTTACTTTTTAGTTGCGTTATATGATAGTGATGATCACAGAAAAATAAACATTTTTTCATCAAAACTAAGTAAACTACTAAAAATCCTTAAAAAGATAACATTTTTTTAAAATTTTAAAAATCTAATTTAAATAAAATTAAATTATTTAAAACAACATACGTTGGGATTTTTGGGCTAAAATATTTCACTCCTATATAACAAATTCCAATGTTCTAAGCGCTTGGGCCGAAATGGGTTAAAAATCCTTAAAATATAATTAGACAACCAAATTTTTGATGCAAAAATGATAAATCTTCAATACTTTAATAACAAATTGGTCGAAAAAAATGGAAATATCAAAAAATCAATAATTATATAAAAATCTCGAAAAAATTCAAGATGGCAACCAAGTAATTCAAGGATTTTTGACTCCATCTTGGATTACACAAACATCTTGCATGTTTCTGGAAAATTTAAAAATAATTATAAGTATTGCAAAAAAAATCGCGAATATGCCCTTAGGTTCATAGCCCAGAATATTTATTAATAAAACATCTTGAAAAAATTCAAGATGGCAACCAAGTAATTCTAGTTTTTTTTTACGTCATCTTGAATTACACAGACATCTTGAATATTTTTAGATAATAAAAAAAATAATTATAATTATTGCAGAAAAATTACGAAATATTTATTAATAAAAAATTCAAGATGGCAAACAAGTAATTCCAGGTTATTTGACTTCATCTTGAATTAACCAAGCATCTTGAATGTTTCTAGAAAATTTGAAAATAATTATAACTATTGCAGAAAAATTCCCAAAAATGTCCTTAGTTTCATAGCCCAGAAAATGTATTAATAAAAATCTCGAAAAAATTCAAGATGTCTACCAAGTAATTCTAGTTGTTTTTGACGCCATCTTGAATTACATAGATATCTTGAATCTTCCTAGAAAATTTGAAAAGATTATAAGTATTACAGAAAAATGCCTAAATTTGATCTTATAGCTTCATAGTCCAAAATATCAATTAATCAATTCACCGTTGTTTATGTGATATATTTATCAACCTTCGAAGTCCCTAAAACAAAAATAAATTACATACATTAAATGACTCAATATTTACACTTAACGCATCTAAATTTAATTTTTTTAACGCATTGCATAGGAATTTTGCTAAAAATAATGACTTAATTCATGTATAGCATTATGTTAATTAATTAACAGCATAGAAATACGCGCGCACCGCTAACACTGAAAAATATGCGGATTGTGGCGATCGGTAAATTTTCTCTATGAAAAATAAGGATTTCTTATAGAGAGATATTTTCTTCATATTTAATATAACGTAATTTTAATAAAGTTATACGAAAAAATAAAATAGGAAAAAGTCTTAGCTAAATTCAACATGGCGTCGTAATTCATGATGGTGCCAAAACATCAAACATTGAATAACCGTTTTGTCTTATAACGAATAATTGCAATTTTTATAATTGTTTAGTCAATTAAAGATTTTTTTCATTTTTTTGACATTTTTGTTTATTTTTTAAGATGACGTTTTGCAAAGCATTTATGCAAGATGGTGGATTTTCTGTTCAGTCAAGATGGCGTCAAAATATAAAACATTGAAAAACTTCGTTGTCTTGTAACGAATAATTAAATATTTGTTTTGAGTCATCACTGGAAATTTTGCTATTTTTGACAATTTTGTTTTTTTATGCCGTCATGTAAACTGCAAAGCATTTATGCAAGATGGCGCATTTTCTGTTCAGTCAAGATAAGTGTCTTTTAACCGCTTAATAGACTTGCACGAAAAAAATTGTTTGATTAAATTTGTGCAATTTGGAAAAAAATAGTAGAATCAGCCACTGATTCAATTCAAGATGGCGTCTTTTATGGCATATTTCGTTTATTATTATTTTCGACAAAATCAAAACTTTTACTATCTTTGCAAAAAGTCACGAAACTATGAAATGTTCCTGCTCAATCTAAATAATTATTTTGATGATGCATTTATGAATGTTTATTCGTGCGTTTACACCTGACAATTTTATTTATTCGATCGTGCCAAGTTATAAATTGTCCTTAAATATATGTCATATATATTTTGAAATATTTGAGTAATACGTGCTGTTGTTTATCAATTGAGATTTTACTATTTAGTTACTAATATAAAGACGGGTATAAGAAACCCTAATAGGTTTAATCACATTTGAGTCAAAATTAATAGTCAGATGAAGCAAATATATAATGAGATGTTTCTAATAATTTCTTCTACTAAATTTTCAAAACATAGTAACAAATCGACTCTTTGTTTTTTCGGTTCGTTTTGGTTCTAGTATCTCCCAAAAAAAAATCCAAAAAAGTTTGACCATGAAAAATCGATTTTTGACCGGTTTTTGACTGAATTTGGTAGTTTTTTTTTTAACTTTTGGTCATAATATAAAATCTATAACATTTATACATTTGAGTTGTATCTTTAAACTATAGGATATTAAATTTCCTTTCATTTGATATATTGCATGACCAATTTGGAAATCAAGGATCGGACAAAACCATTACGAAATAGACGATTTTTTTCCAAAAAAAAACAGCCTACAACTTATAAAACATAAAATTTAAAAAAAATGTTTCTTATAAACATGAAAATGCATATTGCTTTAAAAAATCAATTTATTATACAATTTCCATATAATTTAGTTTTCATGTCGTGAAAAGCATCAACTCAAATATAGCGACAGAATTTGACAAACTATATAACGATATTTTGATGACGAGCTATTATATAGTATACATTTTTAGTAATATAAATCATATGTCCAATTTACATTTATACTTTATATGCTACTTCTCGTAAACGAACTTTATATTAACTAATGTTTTTTTCTTTCTATAAAATTAAAAGTTATTGATGTGTCGCCGCTGCCTTTCAAATTTTCATTCAGTTGCATTTAAACGGTTTACGAGATAGGATTATTAAATCGCGAAAATTACGCAATTGTAAAACTTAATGCATATAGAATTTTCTTTTGCAAATTAGAAATTTTTTTTTTGTGTGGCAAATGCAATATTTATAGTTTTTAATTAAATTTCTTATAATTGCATAATAATTTGTGAACGCGAGCTTTGAAACTTTATTCAAAAATTGTGTGCGTTTTTTTTAAGTTAAACTAACAGAAACTTAAGTGTCCGGAAAAAATTTAGATTTTTGGGATATACCTCTACTTATAAATATCAAAATTAAACTGTAATGACTGGTAAATTTCGTAATATTAACTTGTTTAATTTTTAATTATTTAGGTGACATCAGCTAAATTTCCTAATTATACTAAAAATTCACCAACAAATTAAAATTCAAAATTAGTCAAAAAACAATAACTAACTTAATGACAAATCAAATTGTAATCTCAACAGATCGAATTGATAATTTGAAACAAAAAAAAGTTTTTACAATACGCGTCACTAAATTAGTCTAAATAAATTATAATTCTGTTAAAACCAACGTTTTGTAATTTTAACAAATTAATTGTAATTTTAACAGAACAAATTGTCCTTTTTACAAATTGTTATGTTTTTTTACAGACTGATTTTTTTAATTTTACAACTAAATAAATGATCTTTTTGTCTACACAAATATTTGTAATTTTACCAATATTTATTGTAATTTTAACAAAACGAATTGTAATTTTTACAAATTATTAAAAATTCTCATACAAATCAGTTTGTGTATTGCCAATTTATACTTAATAAAATGTAAATTGGACATTATTTTGATTAAAGCTCATATCTCAATTATTGTCAGTTTGACAGCAAATATTGTCAAATTGACAGATATTGTTTTCTGCATAAAACATTTATTTAAAAAAATTAATCTTTAAACGCAAAAGTGGTTAGAAGCTCAAATTAAAATAAATAATAATTTTTTTTATACATTTCCTTTCAATCAATAAAAAAATTTATTATTTTTAACGATTTCTAGCAAATGAAAATCTAAAACATTTTCTAATAAAAAACAATGAAAAATATTTTCTGTTTACTAAGATTAAAGTATTTCTGATACAAACCACACATATGCGAGAGGAAAATTTATAATGTTATATGTACGTATGATTCATCGCGCGTCTCTTTCGATAAACTCGCATATAAAATTTGTTGTTGCCAAACTCTGCGTTGTGTATTTTATAGACTTATTTGTTATTTTTTGGGTAAATTATACTCTTTTTTGTTAAATAAATAAACTAATTTCTTATAAATAAAAATACTAAATCAAAAAATCGGTTATTTATTCAGAATATATTATATAGATATTAGTTACATTTACATTACACGCAGTTACTAAAATTGATATGAATCGAACTTGCATATACAGTTGAATGCAACCTATAAACAGTTGGAAGCAACCGATATTCCATTGCTATTATCAAATTTTCTGTTCTTTCAACCCAATTTAGTTTTAGCAATTAAAATTCAATTGTTGCGACCGATATAAGTATTTGAAACCGATATTTTAGTTGTTGCAAGCGATATCTATTTCTTGCAACTTATAATCACTTGTTGCAATCAATATTCAGTTGTACCAACCGATATTTCAATTAAATGTAACCGATATTTATTTAGATGCCACTGATATTCAGTGAAATCTAACCAATATTCAGTTGTTGCAATCAATATCTATATGTTGCAACAAAAAGGCAATTACTGCAACCGATATTCGATAACATTAACTGATATTTCAGTTGAATATAACCGATATACAGAAAGGTGCAACAGATATTCAGTTGAATCTAATCAATATTTAGTTGTTTCAACCAATATTCATTTGTTGCAGCCAATATTCAGTTATTGTAAAATATTTTGTTGCTGCAACCTATATTTCAGTTAAGTGCATAATTTTTAACAATTCATATTCAATAGTTGCAACTTATATTCAATAATTGTACCAAATATTCAGTTGTTGCAATCGATAGTCATTATAGTTGCAATTTATATTCAGTAGTTAAAATCAGCATTCGGTTAGTGCAACCAATATTCAGTGGTTGAAACCGATAATTTACTTGGATGTAACATAAATTTATTTAGACGCAACCGATATTCAGTTGCAATATTTTAGTTAAATACATAATTTATAGCAACTAATATTTCATAGTTGCAAATAATATTCAGTTGTTGCAACCGATATTCAGATATTGCATTAAATATTAAGCGGTTGTAATCAATATTTTAGGTAAATGCATAATTTTTTGCAACTGATAATCAATAGTTGTAACTAAAATTCAGTTGTTAAAACTAATATTCAGTTGTTGCAATCGATATTCAATACTTACAACCAATATATTTAGTATTCTGCAACATATATTTAGTCAATATTAAATTTACGATTGAAAATAGAATTTTATTTGCATTAAAACCCAGAAAACTTTAAATATTTATTGTAAAACTAAGAAATTTTTCAAAAATGTTGCGTTAATCTTCAACATAACATTATATAGTATACAGCTTATATATTAATTTAATAAGCCTAATTTAAGTTTGTGCCAAATTGTCCAAAAATCATATCGTTTTAATTTTGTGTATGCGCGTTTAAGTACATTGAACCTGTACAATATAGTAGTACAATATAATATATAGTTGCAATTACATATGCGCAACATAGATTATAATTTATTTAAATTTAAATATTTTTCTATTTACAAATTGGTTTATTTTTAGTATGTAAACTATATAAAGTTCTACAAATTCTTAAAAGATGAATGTTGCACAAATTTAAGTACGAGCAATATACATAACTTTATGTTCACGAGAATATCTTTTACGCACGCATAAATATTTTATTTTATTTATCTAATAATATTATGCTAATTAAAATTTATGTTAAAATATTGAATGCAATGATCAAATCGCATGATCACTTTGCAACTCTTTTTATTGCAATTATCAATATTTGCTAATTTTATAATAAAAGTTGCAACAAAAAATTTCAATTTGCAATTTTTTTTTAAAAATTTCAGTACAATTTTTTTTTTTTGCGTCAACTTTTATTTGTATACTTATTAAATATTAATTTACAAACTCAAAACCTATAAAACACAAAATAAATGTAGTCCATGACCTAATTTTTCAAAAGAAAACAAATTTATTATTTTGCAAATTTTATTTAAATATTAAATTTTCATCGCTCATAAATTACAAATAAAAAAAAATCGCAAAGTTCCTCATTCTTATACAAAAAATTTTTATAAAAAGCTTAGATAAAAATGTATTTGCAAAACACTAGAAAACAAATATTTCGGCAATGTGATGATGATGATGCGATCATTCGACCACGTGTATATTATAAAATATATCGCGTTTATTTTGGCACTCGCCATTTAGTATACGTATATAGTCAAGCCATATAATTAATTTCAATATTTATGACTTTCTTTTTATAAAGTGGTTAAAAATATTTTGATGAAACAAATATTCAGTTGTTACAACCGATATTTCACTTCGATGTAACAGATATAGATGCTACCAATATTCAGTTGTTGCAACCCATATTTCACTTTGATGCCAATGATATCTATTTATATTCAACCGATATTAAGTTGAATGCAACAAATATTCAGTTGTTGCAACCGAAATTTATTTGTTGCAACAAAAATTCGATTGTTACAACCGATATTTCATTTCGATTTAACCGATATCTATTAAGATGTAACCCTTAATATCGGTTACAACAAATATTCCGTTGTTGCAACCAATATTCGATTGTTGCAACCGATATTAACTGGTAGAAACCGATATTTCTGTTATTGCAATCGATATTTCACTTGGATGTAACAGATATCTATTTAGATGCAATGCAACCTATATTAAGTAAAATGCTGCAAATATTCAGTTGTTGCAACCGAAATTTATTTGTTGCAATCAAAATTCGATTGTTGCATATTTTTGATTTTATTAAAAAAGAAGCACAGAATTTCACTCTAAAAAATTCTATTACTCTAATGATTAAAATCACTTTCGCGAATAATAATTTGACAATATTTCAAATTTAAATTTTATAAAGGAGTCGTTATTGTATAAAATGTTTACAAAAATTGACGCAGTGCTATTGCGCAAGTTATACATTTAATTAAAAAGAAAATTGAAATGCGCCGACTTTGCGGCCACCCGTATCGGATACAAAATGACGTAATATTATTTATATAGAATAGAAAGTTTCGATTTTCCAAATAAATCCATTTACTTAAATAATGTTTTGTACATTTTGTATTAAATTTAATTATAACATAATTTTATATATAGCAGGGACGAAGATCCCACTAAATGCATTTATGTCATGCTTCCATTACACTGTTTAAAGATAATAATTTGAAAACAATCGAGTCGAAAAACACGAATAATAATTCAATTTTGGTCGAGATATAATTAAAAAAAACAAAATCTGCTATAATTTCTACAAAATTAGTCCTGAAATTTTATCAAAATTATGTTTATCTAAATTCTTAGATTTAAAAATTTCAGCATCAATCAAATAAAAAAAAATCAAATAAATTTCTTTTAAAGTTTCATCAAATGTTTTTATGAAATTTCATCAGTTTCTACAATTATAGACCACCTTAAATCTATTTAGCAAAGCTACGTTCAAATTTCCAAACAGGATGTCCCCATTATAAAATTGTGGACACAATAGGGTTTTGACTAGGTAAATGCGTAAATCAACAGTAGTGATGCATTTCATTAGTTTTAACATGTGCAAGCTCGAGTATACTTTTTTACAGATATTTGCAACTAGCTGTCAAACTGCAATGAGCTATTCAATTATGACCCCTAAGTTAGTCACTTTATTCGAGAATTCAATTATAGTATCGTTTAACATTAAATCATTACAAAAGTTTAGAGAGAACTTCCGTGCTCCGGAATAGCAAAAAGGAATGGTTTAGTACTTACTTACTATGATTAAGCATATAAGCTTATTCCTAATGGCCCAAGTAAATATGTTAATGAGATCGTGGCTAACCTCTTGCAAAAACGATGAGTGACAATCAAGGTCAGAATCATAGTAAATCTGTAAATCAACCGCATACAAGTGAAAGCGTGAATATTCCAAAAAAAAACTTCCTTTTATAAATAATAAACAGAGAAAAATCAGCGGCCTAAGGATAGTGCCTTGAGGCATGCCCTGATTAATTCTTATACGACCGATTCGACAAATAAGACAACATAAGTTTAACCGCAGATGTTAAGAAACTAAATTATGAGACAAGTTTTTTTACATAAAAAATTATGATTGATCGAGTCAAACGCTTTGGAGAAGTCAAGCATTACCAACACACGAACCTTTTTATTGCAAAGGCTTATTCTCGCAAATCTTCAATTACATTGAGCAATGCAGTTGAGGTGTTGTGACATTTACGAAATCCATATTGAAATGAAGAGACAAGCTTATTGTTGTAGTAAATTTGTAAATATGATTGTACACTACGCGTTCAAAGACTTTGTCCAGTACCGCCACTAAACTTATTGGCCGGAAATCACTGATGCTGCCAGGCGAATTAGTCTTTTTTTTCAAAACGAAGGATAGGCTGAGGACATAAGTAAATAAAAATTTGGTAAGAGGTAACAGAATGACGGTTTGAGAAGTTTGAGTGATACATCGTCGTGACCTAACATCATATGTCTCAACATTGTAGAAGGCAAACCAACCATCATTACTTGACATGAGTCCAGAGAACATACGGCTGTCATAGGATGGATCTTGACTTTTAGAAGAGAAATATATATTAAGATCATTAGCGGAAATAGTTGACCAGTCATCACTAGTATCACCTATGCCAGTATTCCTAATGTTAGTCCATAATTCTTTTTTGTTGAGCCACAAGTTCAATTTAGACTCGTAATATTTGTTCTAAGACGAACGTATTATTCGTAATTCTTAACTAATATTTTGTCTTATCTGCGTCCTGTCGTCTTTTTTACAAAATATAAATTTATTTGATTATTAAGTTTATATTCCCATCAATATAAGGCTTCAAAAGTTGCAAAAGGTCAATTTATTATTTTTGGGAATCTTTTAAGGACACTTAGACAATAATCAAAATTTGTAGCTTTTCAATCTTCTTTGCTTCAACCGCCATCTTGACAAAATGGCGGAAAATAATCCCGATTACGGGTTTTTGTCTTTTAACTCAATAGTTTCCTAACATTTGAGTATTTGATCCTTTAGTATATGTCCTATTTTTTAATTCTTTTTTTTTAATCAAAATTTGTTAAATTTTGCCGAAATCTAATGAATTTTCATCAAAAAGTAATGATATTTTTATAATTGTCATCACATATCTAGCGATAAATGAAACATAAATCTTTATAGCAACAATAAATGTAATTCATGCTTCCATCAGAAAAATGTGGACGCTTCGTGTCTCTTAATATATATAGGTAGATTCTTTTAAGCGCAAATCTAATGCAAATTTTATGTTAACAATAAATATTTAAATATCACATTTAAATATTTTAATGTTTTAGAAATATCATCAGTGTTGATAAAATGCGGTGTAAAATTAATTTAATAAATTCAAGACAAAATATCATTGGCCTCATGTGCGTTCCCGCACATATGTATGTGCAACTCTATGTTAATTTAAAAAAGTTCTGTATACGCACTCGCATCTATATCTCTAAGATGAGTCATCGGCGGAAAACTGTTTTTCATAAAAATATATTTAAATATTCTATTTACATTTTACAACCTATATAATAAAAAGTGTTGTATAATAAAATGTATCTTTATTTATATATGCGCATCTGAAAATGGAATGAAAAATGAGGAAAACTAAAAACAAATTTATATACAAATAATTGTACAAATTGTAACTAAAATAATTTTTCACTGCACAATATATACAATTAGCTCTATTTTATGCACGGGGTCAACGATCAAAATATTATTAAACATATTATAAGGCGGATGATGCGTTCAGTAGCGGAATTTGAATTTGGTTGCATTTAGGTGTTCTTAAATGAAATTTTGAAATTTGGAGAGAAAGATTAGTTAATTAATTTATTTAATTACAAAACTAAAAATTTAGAGTAAAGTTCTTTGACAAAATCCAAAAAGACTTGACCGAGGGTAGATAATTTTGATCCTCTTTACAGTATAATAAAGAAAGAAAGTTAATACTTGTAGTAAGAATGTTTGATCTCTAAGAATAAATAACATAAAATTGAAAAATCCTAATAAATTACAAAGTTTTCTTTCAATCAACTTCTGCCACAAGTTTTTCCTATTCAATGTCAACGCTCTCCAATTTACTTCTTCAAAGAGTTTTTAAATCTGCTGTTATATATCAATCTCGCCTGCATTCTATACTTTACCACATCTCTGGATTCAAAATAAATAGCTTGCCAGCAAGCATGAAGCGTGAAAGTTGTATGTATAAGGAAGCACTTTTCAAAGTTTTATATGATAAATAATGAGCTCATCTCACGCCATACTCCGGTCTCGAGGTGAGAAAAATTATGTGAGAAAAGCTTAGATAATTATCATAATGACGTGTCGCTGCTACATATTATATTGAGTTTGAGAAGTCAATATTTTTATTTGAGAAAACAATGTTTGAGGGCTTTTTGTGCACATTAAATTAAAATTTACAAATGCGAGAAATTATTTTGAGGCAATTTTCGTATTTATTTTACAGTTTTTGGGAGTACCATATGCATGCCATATGTTGAATATTCGTCACTGCTTTCCAGGTATCCTGTGAGTTGGATATATTAAGACATTGTTCTTTGTATAAAAAAGCATTTTTATCTAAATTTCTGAAAATATTTATTAAATAATATTTCTTCTAAAAAAATTTAAATAATTAAAAACTAATTTCGCACATCTTTTAGCGCGCGCACGAGAAACAAAACTTATTATACAAGATTAAGCTTTGCGAGCATGCGAAAAATAAATAAATTTATTTTCTAGCTATAAAATTTGCGATAAATTTCTTAACTCTTCCAATTAATTGGACATTAAAAATGTATGTCATCCGATAATCGTATACATCATTTGCTTTAATATAGTTAATTCTTTTAAATAATTTATTTTCGCAAAAAACTAGAAAAATTGTAAAAAATGCTGAAACGACTCATTTAGTTAGTAAATTATAATATTATCGCACAGTGTAAATAGAAAAACACACAAACATAAAACATTTTCCCGCATCAAAAAGACTTTTCTATTTTATAATAATTTACTAAAAAGTTGAGAATGTTTTAATTTTTAGAATTAATCATTTTGCAGCTGTAGTAGTAGTAGTATACTAGTATACGTATAAAATTTAAATTTATTTATTTTTATTTTGTTCAAATGTTTATTTTAACTAATTTTCTTTTCATTTGAATGTTTCTCTAATTCTATATACCAGAAATAAAATTAATGTACATTTTATATATGCGCAACTATAATAATACACACGGCTATTCTATTTTAAAAAGAGAAATGATGAGTCACAGCCTCAACAAATTGGTCACTATATATTATAATATTATATAGACGCCTTGATGGAGCTTTTCGACAACTAGTTCAATTTAGCAAACTATCGTATTATATTATATCAGAAATATGTATAGCTATCGTCCATGCAACATAAATATGTTCTATCACGAAACAAGAAAATTTTACAGTCTCGGTCCTACAGTCTTACAGTTAGTCAATCCCATAGTTAGTTAGTCCCGCAGTATGTCAGTACCACTGTCAGTCAATCCCACCGTCAGTCGCGCAGTCAGTCAGATACAAATTGAAGAAAAAATAAACGAAGCATGTTAGCGTTATATTAGTAGTCAGCATAGAATAGTGAGTAGCGTCACGGCATTGTGTCCTAGTGGTTCCGGGTTCGAGACTCGACAGGGTAAAAAAAATTTCACAACTGGACTACCACCTTTCATTCGCAGGTGTTTTTTCTAAAAAATAAAAAGCGATCGCAGTGGT
>JANSTW010011674.1:0-15888 GCA_027564275.1 Diadocidia ferruginosa | reverse complement strand
TCTATGTATTTTTTGCGCACACCTATTCTATTCTATACACCTTGGTCACAGCCAAAAAAAAATATCATTCATTTTGTCAGTTTTTTTTGCTGTATAAGACAAAATTGTAAAATGTATTCCCGAAGCTCTAGATGCATCTGGGAACCCGATATATGGAAGACATGAAATTCATGTAGCAGTTTTGGAAATTATGTGGCATTAATGGAATTTATTGAAAATCATTTATTTTATGAAAATTATTATAAGCCTGAAAATCTATTTAGTTATGGAATTTATAATTTATATGGAGGTTACGTCGGAAAATGCTCTATTTTTTCCTAAAATAATTATAATAATTATTAATTCATAATTATAATTGTTATAACATA
This sequence comes from Diadocidia ferruginosa, assembly GCA_027564275.1. NCBI lineage: Eukaryota > Metazoa > Arthropoda > Insecta > Diptera > Diadocidiidae > Diadocidia > Diadocidia ferruginosa. The sequence goes on along the minus strand of JANSTW010011674.1, from coordinate 15,520 downwards.
CATCTTAAATATCCCAATTATTTAATCAATTTTAATCATAATATCAACAAAAAATAAAAAATCTCAAGTATATATGCTATAATATGAACCGGGATAAATTTGTTAAAATAAATCCCTCAACCCAAATAAAAGCAATAATAATCATCTCAAAGAACACATACTGCTCTTTTCATTGGCATCAACTAGAACAACAACAAATCACATGGGGGTTATTATAGATCCATTCACTCATTGTAATATGACACAATTTTCATTCAAGTTACCTATACAATATACATATAGGCTATTATTATATTATATTTTACTATATTTACCTAAATTGCAATTTACAAAATAGAGATTAAGGATGACATAAGTACAATACGTTATACAGAATGCAGATAAAAAGAGGGTTGTTAATGCATTTTTTTTCTGTATTAAATTTAGATTTTTTTAATGTACATTACATCTAGATAAATAAATGGTATTGAATGTATATATCATGGTACGAAATCGATTGGATTGGTTCAATTTACCTATTGTGTATACAAGCATGTGAAGTACCTCTTCAATTTTTATAGTAAAAACCTAAATAAATGAAAATATACATAATATTGATAATAATTCGATGAATCGATTGTAAGAAAAGACATGTGCTCTTTTATTTTATTAAAGCATTGCCGGTTATTAGATATTAATTGCAGATCCTAACACAATCTATACATTTGTCAATATTTTTATTATATAGTAATATAATTTGAGAATTCGTATTAAATATATGTAATTTAATCTGATGTTCAAGGCTCGATATAGAGTAGAGACCATAGTGGAAAGGTATAAAGAGATGCAACCATCAATGTTAAAATTTTTAATATGTTAGACTTTTAATGTTTCTAATATTTTTATATAAAATAAAATAAAAAATTATATATGCATAGACATATCTAATAACCATTATATCTATATAGTTAATTTAATTTAATTAATTATTATAGTTATACTCTGAAGAGGTTTACATAAATAATCGAAACGTACGAATTAATTTTTTTTTAAATAATATGAAAGTTTGTCATCACCAAAATAAATCTAACAAAACAACCGCCAAAAAAACTTTTTTTTAATATTTTACCAAAGAAAATTAATTAAATAATTAAAATAATTTATTACTGATCAGTATATAAATAGTTAATATTAATTATCGTAAAGAATTTCTAATTTTTTTAAAATCAATAAGAGGTCTGAAAAAATTATTGATTTTCTTTAACACGTGCACACATAAAATTAAGAATATAAAGGTACAGATATATAACAAGAAATAAGAATATAAAATTTTAAAACCTGCCAACAAGTGGCCAATTAAATTTTTAACAAACAAAAAATGCTATGTGTCCACATAATTCCTTATAGGCACATCGAATATTTGTATATAAGCAAAGTGATGTACAATGTCGAGACGCGAGGAGAACCATCACCACAAAAAAACATCAATTTATTAATGGGTTTCTTTCGAATATATGTATACCGAAAGCACCAAACAAAAACAAATACAGATATATTAATTACATTTAATTAAAGAAAAAATGTCATGGATCGATGAAATGGACAAGGCTGCTATACAGCGAGCGAGGATCGATGACTAAAATTGTTATATTTGTACACAAGTTATTTGTTATAATAATAAAAACGTGTTTCTGCGATTTTTAAACACAAAAAAGAACTCGATAATAAAAATCAATATTCTTTTCAACACTTTTTGACAACACCATATAATATCGTTGTAAACTCGTATAAGGCGCAAATTGGAAATAAATTCTTTTAATTTAAAAAAAAAAAACATTCTTTCAACTTTTAACCGTATACATATTTACGACGATTACCTGTTTAATTAGTAAAGTATTTGGAAAATCTGTCATGTATAAATGATTAAATGTTAAATACATTTTACAATTCAGTGCCGAATATTCCATAGAAGCAAGGGAAGCTATACTTCCCATAACTTTGAAAAAAACCTAACACATATATATACTAAGTACTAACGATCTATATACATTATACAACCACTTGGATTATACAAAAATCAAACTATTGTATAAGAAGGAAAGTTATCGGTCTATTTGATTCCAATAATTTATGACTCTTTACCAATGTATTCTGTTAATTCTTCATATAGGACATTTTACCTTGTATTAAAATTATATAAAAGATTGGAAGCAAAGACACAAATAAGTTCTCCTGGTGACATGACATAACACCCAACAACGTTAACAAGTTTTTTCTCATTTCTTTCTAATTTTCAAACCCGTTATACAAGCCAATATTTAAACCCGTCGCTTTGTTAATATTTTTTAGAAAGTAAATTTTATCGTTTTTGGAAGATTTTATCAAAGACACAAACAATAAAAAAGTTTTCGTGTGATTTAAGCTTGGTAACGTTGTTGGGTGTTATGTCTTTGGGTGTTATGTCAGATCACCGTTCTCCTCATACATTATTTTTTCTTTACGTTGTAATATAGTAAGTGTACGTTGTAACCTTGAAACGATAGTTTTTGGAAGCAACAATGGTGTGAGTTCCATATAGAAATATTTAAGGAAATAATTTGTATTGAAGATGTCTTGAGTCTACTGTATACTGTATAGTGTATACAATAATTTTGAGAATTGCTTCCCATGCCTTAAATCTCATGCTTCAGCCCTGTAATACATCTTTTTATAATGTTGGGAAATTAACACATTCTGCGTCTTCCACTCTGCCTGTAGGTACAATTTTGCCCTTTGGAAATATTTGCTTCCCTCAGATGTTGATGCCCTTGAACTGAACAACGATTGGGGGATCAGTGTAACGGCGAACCGTGTCGGCGATTTCGCTTAAGTAAAATGCAGACGGTACTTGACATCGTTGATGAATAGTGCAATGAATGACAAAAACCACCATCGATTATAATCGAAGTATGTATCAGGAGAACAAGGGAGAGCGGCGTGTCTGACACGTTTAATGGTGTGGTCCGCGATGCTTTGATGATACCCGTGTTGACCTCCTACATGAGGTCTTTACATTTTCTCGCGGCCTCTGAATTGTTAACGCGTTTGAAGTCATGGGACTTATAATTATAGGACCAATCATTTCGAGCGTGTCTGTGGTCTGGTGGCCGCGAGCGGGTGAGGGCGTCTTGTGTGGGAGGAATTGACAGGAGCAAGCGTCTTTTCACCTTTATCCATAGGACAATATCTTTTCAATCTTGAAATTGTTTTAAAAGTTTTTCTAAGCCGAAACTTTTGCACTTGCAGAGGCGGTTGAGTTGATGATTGAGTCGGGACTGTCGGAGTGGAATTTTAACTTCTAGTCTGACAGTTACATACGTAAAACTTAAATGGGATTGACCGATGATTATGTATGTGGATTTTGTTTAGTGGATGGAGGGACGGCGACATACGTATAGGTACTTTGCGAATGTCCTACCTTTTGACATTCAAGACAGAATATTTTTGTCAGCTCTTTTTTTCTAATACAATTGGCAGAGCTTTCCAAAATCAAATTTACCCTTAGGTGGTAGTTTTAATGAACAAATTGACTGCCACAAAATGGTTTTCAGGGGGATTTTATGGAACTCCTTAATTCACGAAATGGTTTCTTTTCTCTCCTTCTCGATTCGAATCTATAAGTATATTAATAAAAAACCAATACTCCTCTATATACATCATATACAAAATGCGATACTTATTTATTATTTTTTAACATTTTACAACAAAAAATTTGATAAGATTTATTATTCAGTTAATTCGAACAGCTATTAAACATAACATCGATGCATGTATTTTTATATTTATTTTCATGTTTTTCTTTCCTTAAAAAAAACAAAATTTTCACCCAATCGCTCTGAGCTTTACTCCGTGATATTTTTATATGATTATTATTAAAACATATATAACTACATGAGCGGCTTGCGTTTATGTTCTCATCACTATGTATAGTTATGTTCATTGAATGAGGTTATTATATTTATTATTTTCATTTGATTATTATTAATAAGCAACATAAATAATAATATCCTTTAAATTGTATTTCAAGCTCATATTATTTATATTAATTTTTAATAAAAGAACATGAATTTATTTATATGTATAAATAAAAAGCATAATGTTTGCTCATTCATATATTGTAATGGATTTATGCTGTTTAACTTTGCATGTTAAACAATTATATTGTGGGATTTAAGTGATTACTTTGTATATTGTTTATTGGCGCAAATATGTAAATCTTATATATTGATGATGGCGGCAAATTTTATATAAAGGAAAATGTTTGTATTTTTAAGATTTTTTTGTATTTAAATGAAATATTTTTTTGGATTCAATATATTTTAATTTTAAACATTTATTTAAAAGATGTTTTAAATAATATTTTTTTTATAATATGTTCCATTATTTGAAATTGTTTTTATTTTTTTTTTTTTTCATTTTTATAAATGCGGGTAAATCATATACAAATCGCAAACCATAAAATTTGTATCTTAACTTTTTTTCTATATCTGGTAGATACTTTAAAAAATATCATCTGCTTTTTATAGAGATAATCTTGCTCGAACAAAATATAAGAGCAGTTGGTGATGAAAGGTTCTATCGCTCATTTATTTTGTTATCTAAAAGTGTCACTTGAATATCAACACTAAAACACACAATTTTATACGTGCCCTTTATTCATTATAATAAACTCGATGACATTTTAAAGTATGTTCGCAGTATGGCAATAAAAATATAAAATAAAATAAAACTTTTTTCAGTGAAACAGGTGCATTTTTTCTGTACAAAATATAATTGTGATAGTATCACTGCATCAGGTCTGAGGAGAGAATATTCATTGACTAACTCGATTATATGTATCGAGTTGTTGCATTTTATTCATGTTATTGTCATTTTTCTTTTTGGTAAATTTAATTATACTTTATTGCGGCAAATACAAATGGCTTCAAAATCAATCTTCCAGAATCAATAAAATGAATATAACTGAATTATTGGTATATTTGTCATTAAAATAAATAAATAATTATTTAAGTAAGAGTTTCTTAGTAATTTGGTAGCTCTCGACCGGTTTTGTTATATATTAAAATTACAATTACAATTAAAATTAATTTGTAATAATGTTATTGTGAACATACATAAGTTTTATAACGTTTTTGTATATTTCTAGAGTATTGCCGATGATGCCCATAATACTGGACGAAACGTCAAATATTTAATAAAATTTAAATAAAGTGTTTATTGAAAATAAAAATATTTGTTTTTAATAAATTATAAGTCCAAAGGCTCGAGAAATTCATTTCTAGCCTCAAAGTCATATGCGTTTTGTATCTGAAACTTTGAGCCCCTTCACTGCCCGTGGGATTTGTTTTAAAGTAAAGTGGTAACCAGAGGAAGGTCATATACTACACTACACAAGAGTGGGTTAAGCTTTCTGTTAACCGGTAAAACAAATTTTCGCATAATTTTGGAATTTAAAAAAAGGAAAAGCGAGGACAAATTATATATGTAAAAATTTACATATATTGTAAATTAAACTGAGTAAGTTTATTCTGATGATGTTTTCATATATTAGACGAAACGTTAAAATTTTAAAATTGTAAGAAATAAAAATAAATTTAATTATTATAACTTAAAAATAAAAATAAACCTTGATGCAAACGTACAAATTTTATATAAAAACCATATACATGTATATATAAATATATAAAAAGCTGTGTTTCCCCCTTTTTCTTTATATATAAATAAATTCTGAAATCGTTTATATCAATTTATGTCAATTACAAATAAAATATGATGTCGTTTTGTTTCTTATATTTTATATAAAGCGGCATAATGAAATAAATTATGCAGAAATATTGTGTTTCATTAGATTACACGACATAGTGTATACTATATAGGAATAGAACAAATATTTATATAAAGGAGCAAATGTTAAATTTAAGTGCAGTATTTTTCAGTTAAAATAGTAAACACAAGAAAATCGATTTAGAAGTTAACTAGTACAAATTTTTCAACTATATATACAGAAAGCCGAATTATATTAGAAAATGTTGAACTGGTATCTTGTAAAGATAATAAAACTATTTTATCTGTAGTATTTGTTTGAAGTTAAATAATTTATAGAACTAAAGATGTTAAAAAGAAAATGTTATGTCTTCTTCATAAAATACGCTTTAAATTAAAAAAAGCTTTTAAACTATACGGTTTTCCCAGTCACCCAGTCACAAAAAAAATATGATTTATAATATGTTACAGTGAGAAATATTTACAAACAGATATGCATAACATTAAATAATATAACTTAAAGTTATGAAAAACGAAAATTTATAAAATTTACGATTGTTTACAAATTTGAACTTCCTTAAATAATGTAACAAAACATTTAAAAATTGTTGACATTAATACACTTCTTGTTTATACTTATAGTAAATATATTACCATAGTTAATGTATAAATAATAAATTAAGAGACAGATTTTTTTCCATCAGTGTCTTTTAAACATTTTTGCTGGAAACATCAGCTGTGTCGATTACATCAAACAAGCATTTTATATACTTGAAAAGAAGAAAACATAATATTTTATAGCCCGCACCCGCCATATATATGTACTATATACAACATAAAGTAAACATATCCGTTGGTGCATTATATTTTACAGCATCCTATACTGGCGTAGCATATAATATACTCAAGAGTCACAGCACATGCGGATGACTATATACTTTACAAATGATTTAGCAAGAAGTGGCACTTAAGTGATTTCCCAACGGACTTATAAAAAAAAGTGTAATGTCTTTAAAATATCTGGCTACGTTTTTTTTTTGTAGAAAATTATTCATGTGCGTTCACATAAAATTGTTAAAATAATAATAATGTTTATGAATTTAATAGAACATATTTTTATGTATCTTTAGAATAAAAAATCGGTCCGAGAGCCCCCAGAATAACTGGAATGCTGCTTTTACTATCTTTTAACATTTGAAAACTGACACAAACCAAAATATTCTCTATTAGTTCACATTTTTATTCAAAAATTAGATACTTATAACAACATAAAATAAGTCTTTAACCTAAAAACCCAAGGTAAAATCTCAGGGTATATAAGAACACATAAAATCTACTCTTACACCAAAATGTACCAAACTCCTCAAACCACAAACCCTCTCATGATCATCCTCACATTCCCCCTCTTTAAAAAAAATCTGTATCGGTCACTGTTATGTCGTGACGTCAAAAACGAACCAAACCCCAAATGCAATTCCAGGGTATGGGACCATTAATAACTCTTCCTTACTAAAAATTTGCCAAATCCGACCACTGGTAAAAAACTTTCTGTATATTATTCAAATTTTTCGGTAATTTTTAGAAAGAAAAAAATCGTATGCGAGCCCCCTTTCATCTTTAACCTAGAGCCTCTAAATACAATTCCAGAGTATAGGAGTACTAAAAAGTACCTCCCACCAACATTTTGCCACTGGTAAAAAACTTTTTCTATATGCTCATATTTTTCGGGCATTTAAAAAAAATCGTATTGGAGCCCCCCTCATCTTTGACTTAGAGACTCCAAATGCAATCTCTAAACCTTAAATCTCGTAAAACTCACACCTACCAAAATTTGGCAAAATCCTCCCAGTGGTAAAAATTGTTCTCTATATGTTCATATTTTTCGACAATTTTTAAGAAAAAAATCGTATGGGGGCCCCTCTTCATATTTGACCTAGAGACTCCAACTGCAATCCCAGACTGTAGGACCACTAATAAGATATCCTCACCAAAAATTGGCAAAATCCCTCGACTAATGTAAAACTCTCTTGTGTCTGATATTTCGACGAGTAGCAGCAAATTCTTTAATTTTCTGCTCGAGCGTGCTTGGCAGCGAGCAGCATCGAAATATTTGCTCGGAAGCAGCAGCAGCCGAAGATTTAAGTCGCTTCAGGCTCTGCTGCCTGGATAGAGTAAAATAAGCTTATTTCATTCTTCTATCTCTATATTACTTACAAAATTTATTGTTATTATACAATTAATTCAGAGCACAAAATTTATTCAAAGCACAATAAATAATATTATTAATATTATACATACTTTTTATTATACAAATACCAATACCAACCTTGTATTGTAATATTACCGGGATTTAAACTGAATTAGTTCCGAGAGGAGTTTCTATGGGACTCGACGCTAATTCAATTCAATCTTAAATAGTGCCGAAATCAAATTTTCAATTGCTTTCAAACTGAAATAATGCTGAAATTGAGAATTCTCGAGCTAATTCAGAAAAATATTTTTTTTTCACTATTTGTTGTCACAAAAACCCAGATTTTCATTGATCAAAAGACTAATAATTAGGGTTCCCAGAATCGATAAATTAAAAAAGAGGACATTTTTTTAAATGAAACTATACTTTAATTTTTTTTTATTTTCAGTTTCACAAATCTTTGCAATTGCTCTACAATCTACATCATAATGTAAACACAGCTTTTTACATTATGTCTACATACATGTGACGAAAAAAATTACAAAAATATATGAGATATTACACATTTATACCAAATATTATCACTTTCTTAATTAAATGAACCTCCTTTTTACTAAACATTTTTTGTATGCAATATCAGTCGACAACACAAAATTTCGCTTGTACTTCTTTTTCCTTGCCCATTGAAATTCTAAAATTTTCTGTGATGGTAATTTAAACTTCCCATATATTAATTAATAAAGGGCTAAATAATGTAGTTAACGATTTATTTAGCTCTTTTTCCTCCTAAAATACCATAATCACGATCATAAATTTTTGTGTTTTTGGTAATTATGGTAAAAAAAAATTCGCTGCGCGGCAATTTGAGCTTATTACTTTCATAAATATCTTCCTATATAGTATTAAAAAACACAATTGATTTGCCAGCTGTACCTACCAACGAAAAGAGTATTCTATAAATCTACATTCTACAACTACAATTCTTTTGCACATGTTAAAATTATGGGAATTACCATTTGCAATTATTTTGTTTTTATCACAACCCCCCATGGATTTTTTCTAGATACGCCACTGTAACAAACAAATTTTCCACTTTTCACCACTATATAATGTCATAATTTTCCCTGAAATATTTTGTATAATAGAATAATTTAATTATAACATATAATAGCCGTGGGTTTTAAAAGTAATTATACAAAATTAAACATTATAAACAAACTATATATATAACACAACAAAACAACATTATGCCATTATAATAGTTAAATTGAACTTTATAATATTTATTATTTATATTATAAACTTATATAATTTTCTACTTTTAGTTTAGGTATACCTATAATAATAATAATAATAATAATACTTCTTTTTCTATAGGGAACATGTGTCCAGCAAATTGATGTATTGGCCACTTTGGAAATGCAACTGAATAATTTGGCTAAAAGCATTTTCTTGCCTTACTTGTATGTATGTATATTATGTTATATTTTCCACGAAGTTTAACAAATACGTATAATGTATATATATGTATAATATATAGAAGTCTACTTATAATATAATATAGAAACATAAAAGAGAGTTCCTGCGGTTGAGATAAAATACCGCAGAAACTCGTATAATATACAGTTAATGTTGAGCATAGAAAACATTTTATCTAATAATAGATTTAAGATTTTCCAACATTTTTCTTCAATATATTTTTGGAAATATAAAACAAGATTTAACCAGTCAGGTGGTATTTATATTTAGGCTTTTTTAGTATATTTAATTTTGATCACGAGTAAATAGTTGGAGCATCTTTATCCTCTAAAAAAATATGCCAATTAAAAAATACATAAAAAATGGCCATAAGGCTGGAACATAGTAGCATTTGGATGGATCGAAATACAAAAAATTATAAAAAATTACTTTTTTCAATTTTTGAGGGCGGTCCTAAACGTTTTATGATCGATCTCAAAATTTTACATTTTGATTTTTGCATCCAAAGGAGAAACAAATGGAGGGTGGCTCCAAGAATGTGAGCAAGTTTTAAAATCTCCATAGTACTAAGGGCCAGTCTAATACATATAGTCTATATTTTATAAAAATGTGGTTTTATCATTGCTCTGTTTATTCCTGGAATATCAATTTCTTTATCAGTCCGGATATACTCAAAATTGTATACCTTTTTTGAGATATTTTGATTTTATCTTATTATATAAAACTACCTAAATTTAAAAATTTTTAATCACTAATTGATTTTAGATATTTTTTTTAGCGAATTAAATACCTAGATTATTTATAAATTTATTTTGTTTTTATTATTAGATTTATATATGAAGCGTGTGACGACATACGACATAGCGCCCAAAAACTCTAATTAGCTAAAACTCAGGGGCGGACAGTAGTATATGGGCAAAAAGGACAATTGCGGGGATACCTAAAATGCGTTTTTTTCATACTGTTATCATCAACATCTTGTTCCGAAGCGGGAAAACAGACATAAGATCCACACTTTGAAAATTTCGTGTTATACAATATTGTATGTCAAAACGTTTCGCTGCGAGGCAATTTTAATTTAATACATGCATAATGATGAACTTTCTGTTAGTTATATACCAATGAGAAGTGAATACAGATTTCTATTAAATAAAAAAACAAATCTGTTACCATTATCACACGAAAGTGTAGGAATAACTTTTATTTATATTGACTTATATAAAAAATAAAAATACCAGCAAAAAATATCCTTTCCAAATTTCTATATCTTAGCATATCTACATTTTGTTTGTGTAATATATTTTCTCCCCTATATTATAACGTTTTTTTGTATGGAAGCTACTTTTTTGTGAAGAGCAAAATTCTTTATATTCTATATCAAACAATATGTGGACCAAAAAACCATCCCTACAAAATTTCAAGAACGTACCTTATCTAGATCTTTTTATTTCTTTGTGTATTATATTTTCTTCCCATTTATCTCGTTTTTTGTATGGGAACTACCAGTTCCTGGGAAGTAAATTATTTGATATTTAATACCAAACAATCGAAGCACCAAAAAATTATCCCGACAAAATGTCAAGAGCGTATCTCATCTAGAACTTTGTATTCCCTTGGTACTATATTTTCTTCCCTCCTTTTTTTGCGTGCGGAAGCTATACTAGTTCCTGAGGAGTGAAATTCTTGATATTCATTATTCAATAACAAACAATAGGAACACCAAAAACTACTTTTACTAAATGTTAGGATCGTATCTCATCTAAGACTTTCTCTTTCTACGTGTCCTTTATTTTATTACCATATATCCAGTTTTTTTGTATGAGAGCTACCCGTTCCTGTGAACCAAAATCCTTTATTCAACAGCAGACAATAGGAACACAAAAAAACCACTTCCACTAAACTGCAAGATCGTATCTCATATAAAATTTTTTATTTTTGGTGTAATTTATATTTTTTCAATTTATCCTGTTTTTTGTACGGAAGCTACCATGTTCCTGTGAATCTAAATTCTTGATATACAATAGCAGACAATAAAAACCCAAAAAAAATCTCTACAAAATTTCGAGATCGTATCTCATCTAGAACTTTCTATTTATTTGTCTACTTTATTTGTCACTATAATAGTAACGCCGGACGGACGAGCGGATCGACAATTTTTTTTTATTTTTCGGCTTAGAATTCAAAGAGAAGTAAAAAAAAATATTTTTAATTTTGTGCACAATTTAATCGCGATTACAAGACATATTTATTCTATACTAACCGTATATAAATAAAAGTAAAAATATTTTTTTGTGATACAAATTTACAGGCACCTAAAATTAATTAAATATCTTTTTTTAAATTCGATTTTACCAAAAAAAGTTCGCTGCGCGGCTATTCCTAACGTTACTTATACGATTGAAAATCAATACAGTTTTTTATTAAAAGAAATATACTTATTTTTCGGTAATATATTTGAGAAAAAATCTTGTTCTGATAATATGTACACTTATAATTACCAAATTATAATTAAAAACAGACGATTATATACCATATTTTACTTTTTCTACTATAAACAAAAATCAATCCTAGTCAGGGCAAGGGCCTCCAATTTTGGATTTGCCTATACAGCCCTTGAAGACCATAATACGCCGCTGTATATACATGTATAATATAAACGTTTTTATAAAAATCTGTAAAAAGTAATATTAACAAACTTTTGTTTTAATTTTCGAGGGGTCCCGATTTTCTTCTTGCCCTAGGCCCCAAAAACTCTGTATCCGCCACTGGCTAAAACCGTTTAAATCACGCATACGAATATTTAAATCACATACAAATATTTTTTGTGTCTTTGCTAAAAACCGTTTATAATAAAAGTATATTATGGATGTTTTGTCATTTTAAGGATTGGGAAAAGTTTTTGAAAGCTTATGGGCGGTAAACCTTTAGGCGTTATATCATGTGATGTTTTATACATGAAGATGTAGTATTTTATTGTTTGCAATCTCCGCTTCGCCCGTTTTTTTTTAAACAATCTTGCATATTATAGTAAAATCATTTTACATTAATTATATCAAAATTATATACAATTAATTAAAAACACTTTTTTAAGTTTATAATTTTAAAACAAAATAACAATAAAAAACTTTTATATAGGGAAAAAAATATGTTTATAAGGACGGTATAAAGCTTTCGCATGCATTATACGTATAATATTTGCCTTTGTCATTTGGGCTTATATATTATTATAAAAGTATATAGTAACTTTGATTAATTTGTAGTGCCTTTCTCTATAAAATATTATATTATCGGGTATACCAAAGGCTATGCGGCTTCTTTACATATAGTTTATATATGCATGTATAAGTAAAGCCCAGCAAGCCATTCAACCATCCAGCATAGCCCTACTATACATAGTATTTAATTTATATAAAATATATAAACTACCTATGGCTATATACAATATCCATTTATCCACCTACTGTGCTATACCCACTTACCTTAACTTAAACAATGTAATTAACGTAACAAAGCTTTACTCGGCTGCATAAACTGTTTATAAGAGTTGTACTATGTACCTATCAGTGGCGAAAGTTGAATTTTGTTCGATTTTTTCATCGAAATCTGATGATTTTGGTTTTAAGAAGAAATTGTAGACGATTTTTCCTTGCCTCTTTTCTGAGTATTTTAGAATACAAGGAATACGAAGGAATGTCAAAACACTGTGAACACTTCTAGAAATCTGTTGGTTTTAGAAGAAATTTAATTATATATCCTATATTTTGCCTGTTTCCCTATATATTATTTAAGGATCCCAGGAATTTGGTTAGAAATTGCTGTGAACACTAGATATCTATTAGTTTTAGTTTTTAGAAGTAGTTAAATTATAAAACCCATATTTTGCATGTTTCCACATATTATTTTAGAATCCTACGAATTTCATTAGAAATAACTTGAGAATGTCAAAATCAGTGAGAGTAAACGATAGCCTCAATTGAATCGGACGTAACACGCAAATTGCCGAAATTGAGATATAGATGACATTTTGTTTATTATAGTATTTTACATAATTTTTTATTAATTGTAATTTTTTTTGTTTACGGTTTAAAAAAACGTGTTTGCATATTTAACAAAGGAATCGAACGTATCTGAATTAGTTTTTTGTCTCCCCTGTAAAATGGCTAAAATGTAGATACGTCCGATTCAATTGCGACCATCGAAAAGATGCATTTGTTATAGATGTTATTAGTTAGATTAAGAATTTTGTCTTCGGTATAATAATATGAAAATAAATCAATCACGTATTTAACGCCCTGTAACATTCACCACTGATACCTATATGGATGGAGCTCAGACATACAGAAAAGTTAAACTTATTATAAAGGTATAGAGCTTGTTGTGTTGCAAAATGTTATATTTAGCTTGTTAAAAGCATTATGAAAATTTTATTTACAAAGCAATGGAACTGTGTAAAATTCAAGGAAATTAATAATTTTTTTGTATTTATTATATATAATTGTATGAAACTTGTAACTAAAATTTTATTTTCAGAACACCGCATACACACACAACGACCGACCAAAACCTTGAGGTTGAGGATACAAAGTTTTTGATTTAATTTAAAATTAAATAGTTAACTAAAAAACATTTTCCATTGTATACAGTTTTATTTTATATATTTATAAAAAGTGTTTAATTTTAATTTATGATAATTAAAAAAAGAAAATATACTTTCATGTTATACAATATAAAATTTAAAAAATATTTTCTTTTTTCACATCCCTTAACCAATAAACAGCAAACAATTTGACCAATTGGAAAAAACAATGTCTACCGTGACTGATTAAGCAATACATCGTACAGCATAAATTTGCTTGGTTTCATTTAAAAAGTTAAGATGAAATAAAATTTAAAAATTCAAAAATTATATATCTAAATTAAAAATTTGGTGCAATTAATTTAATTAAGTCGAAATTTCGATTTCTGATTTTTGCACAAACATTTCGTTAAGAAATTTGACCATCATCAGTCACAGCATTAAAGATTTACATTACAAAATGTCCATAAAATATTTTTTTAAATATGAAATAATTGATTAAAGAAAAAAAAACAATCAAAATTTTTAAATAAATCTGATCGAAGAGTTAGTTCTATATAAGAAAACTTTCTCTCTATCTCTTTCAATTTATATTTATAAATAGAAATGTATGAATATATACGGAAAAGTCACAACGTCAAAGGAATTTTATCTTAATACATATTATATATGTGTATAGATTGTGTGACTTATACATTTTATTTATCCCCTCTCGTCACAGAGCATAAAAAGATATTGAGTTTTCAAAATAAGAAATCCATTTCAATTTAATATTCCATTTATATTTATATCCTTTTAAATTGGTTGACCAGCTTTCCTATATTACATATAGAGAATATATCTATATCCTACTGTTATATAAAAAAGATATTTTCTAGTATATATAGGTAGAACCACAAAAATATCACACATGTTATAGAATGTATATATAAGCAAATCGGTAAAAGAAATTTTATTATTTTTTTATTTCTTCTTCTATAGGTAGAATATAATGCTTTAGAGAAAAATGTAATTTCAACACCTATATTATCTACATACATATACGTCCTGTATAATGCAGTAACAAAAATTTATGCAAATAAATTTATAAATTTATTTATTTTTCTTATCGGATATACTATCTATATATATAGTTAATACCTCAATATGTATCCATATCCTATATTATGGTAGAATTCTTGAATATATATAGGCCGCAATATTTGGTTCCGATACTCTGCCACAAATAAAATCGTTTTGATTCAGTTATACGAATCGGAAAAAAGAAAATTATAAGTTGAAAACTATATATTTATTTATTTATTCATTCCATATTTTATACGCCTTATAAATCGTATAAACATTTGTGAAAAAAAATGAAAAGTTAAGAGGCGCTTAATTACTTAATGTTGAAACTAGCGAGCCTTTATGGTATTAAATGCGAGGGGACAACTCGAATTTACAACAACAATTTGTATACGAAATGGTACCAATAACAAGCGCTGATTGGCTGG